>SJYC01075334.1:0-22848 GCA_006408675.1 Madoqua kirkii | reverse complement strand
GGTTGTTTCCATGATGACCTTTTATACGGCTTTATTGTTTGTTTTTTTTGCTTTGTGCATGTATTACTTTAATGGTAAAAGCACAACATTTTAAATGTCCCTCAATCTCCCATTCTCTTTGGTAACATTAGTGCAATATAAGTGCTCAGATACTCTAGGCATATTTTTTCACTAGTCCTCTAAAGCCTGGGGTGGTGATCATAAATCTTCCAATAAGTTATTAGCCAAAGCAAAGTGGGGATCTGTGTGATTCACTTCCTTGTCATGGGTATTCATTTGCCATGTTCCATACCAGATATACTAGACACGGAACATGTTCTATGTTCCATACTAGATAGACTAGTGAAAAGCAAAGGAGAAAAGGAAAGATTATAGTCACTGGAATGCAGAGTTCCAAAGAACAGCAAGGAGAGGTAAGAAAGCTTAATATAAGTGCTCAGATACTCTAGGCATATTTTTTCACTAGTCCTCTAAAGCCTGGGGTGGTGATCATAAATCTTCCAATAAGTTATTAGCCAAAGCAAAGTGGGGATCTTTGTGATTCACTTCCTTGTCATGGGTATTCATTTGCCATGTTCCATACCAGATATACTAGACACGGAACATGTTCTATGTTCCATACTAGATAGACTAGTGAAAAGCAAAGGAGAAAAGGAAAGATTATAGTCACTGGAATGCAGAGTTCCAAAGAACAGCAAGGAGAGGTAAGAAAGCTATCCTCAGTGATCAGTGCAAAGAAATAGAGGAAAACAACAGAATGGGAAAGACTAGAGATTGCCTCAAGAAAATTAGAAATACCAAGGGAACATTTCATGCAAAGATGGGCTTAATAAAGGACAGAAATTGTATGGACCTAACAGAAGCAGAAGATATTAAGAAGAGGTGGAAAGAATACACAGAAAAACTATACAAAAAAGATCTTCACCACTCAGATAATCATGATAGTGTGATCACTCACCTAGAGCCAGACATCCTGGAATGCAAAGTCAACTGGGTCGCAAAGAGTCAGACATGACTGAGCAACTGAACTGAACTGATACTGGACACTGAGGGGACAGGTATGCTCACTGGTAACTGAGAATCTAGACACCAGTGAATTGCTATGTTTGGAAGTAGGGATGAAAATATGAATTAGTGCATCTAATGACTGACTTTTTAGACAAATTCTGAGGGTCAACAACCTGTCATTAGACAGTTGACTTATCTGCTCTGAGTAATCCTACAATCTTAGGGATGATCCTCTAAAGGGGAATGATGACCTTTTGCATAAATGTTACCCTAGGATAACCACAAGAAGGATCAACACAAACAACAAATCCTGCCTCTTTAAAATAATATTAATAGAAAAACACTCATTTGGTTACATGTATTATAAGAAAAGAAGAAAAACATTGCTAGAATGAGACGTAAGGATTCTAACTTATGCTGTCCACGTTCAAGATCTGTTACTTCCTGTTTGTTTTTTTTTTTGGTACTTATAATTCATATTCTCAATGAGAAAATATTATACATTTTAATTCTGTTGTGTGGAAACCTCAAGGAGATTTGATTTATAGCAAATATAGAGCATAGAGCCTTTTTTTTTTCTTTTTCAAAACAGGAAAATGCATGCATTCATTTAACAAGAATTTACTCTCAAACATTTGTCAGACACTGTGCTGGGAGCTAGGGACTTAGGGATGAGCAAAACCAGACACTAACACTGATAAAATAAAACCCCAGTAAGCATAAGCTGCAGCTGTAACGAGGACTGTGAAAGAGTCGCATGGTGCCACGAGTGCTGGTGATAGGAAGGTTTGGTCTGACCGAGGAGGTCAGGGAACACACCCCTACTTGTGCTGGTTAGCCAGCTGAAGACAGGGAGGTAGGGGTTCTCCAGACCCTGGGCACACACAGCAGAGCAGAGGCCCGGAGGAAAGGACTGAAAGGCAGACACTGGAATGGGGAACAGAGATCCAGGCAAAGCCAGGCACCCGATGAGGAAAAGAATCCAAGACCATGCTGATATTTTTATCTTCATCCCAAGAGAATTGGCTTGGAATTCTGGACTGGGTTCCCAGAAATACTTCTCTACTACAGGGACTACTGTCTTCCACCTTCCAAGCAGTCAGAAGGGTAATTCTGTACCTCTTTGTTATTAGCAGTGAGTTACAATCCTATAGCAGGGTATCCAGGGAAAAGGAGTTGGAGGTGGCAGAATAGAAACCTACGAGTTCTAGGGCTGGGACCTGGAGGATGGATGAGGTCATGGCTTCTTATTAAGGAAAACCCTTGGGCTTTTGTTCATTTTCAGCTTTACTGAGATATAACTGGCATGTAACACTTTGTAACTTTAAGGTGTACAACCATGTTACTTTATATATGTATGTAATGCAAAATGATTACCACAATCAGGCTCATTAACATACCCATCACCTCACAGTTATAACTGTGCATGTGTGTGGTGAGGACTTTTAAATATCCAATGAGGTGCTGTTAACATAATTGCCAGACTCTTATTGTTAATATAGCCCCAGAATTTATTCACTTTATAACTGGAAGGTTGTACTCTTTGACCACTTACACCTATTTCCCTAACCCACCAACCTCTTCCCCTGGAAAAATTAATCTGTTCTCTGTTTCACTGAGTTTGTTTAGATTCCACCAATAAGTGGGATCAGATAGTCTTGCTCTATCTGACTTATTTTACTTAGCATAGTAGTCTCAAGGTCTATTCATGCTGAAAGAAATGACAGGAGTTTCTTCTTTTTATGAATAACATGCCATTATAAATTTAAACTTTCTTTACCTGATTATGCATTGATGGACACATATTATTTCCATGTTTGGCTATTGTAAATAATGCATTAATGAACACAGAGGTGCTTATATTTCTTTGAGATACGAATTTTATTCCCTTCAAGTATACACCCAGAAGTAGAATTCTTGGATCATACTGTAGTTCTTAATGTTTTGAGGAGTCTCCATACTGCTTTCCTTAGTGGGTGCACCAATCTAAATTCCCAGCAACAATGCACAATGATTCTCTTTTCTCTGCTTTCTTATCAACATCTGTTATCTTTTTGTCTTTTTGATAATAGCCATTATAACAACCTGAGTTTAACTTCACTGTGGCTTTGATTTGTGTTTTGCTGATGATTAATGATATTGAGCACCTCTTAATATAACTGTTGGCCATTTCTATGTATGTATTTTTATGCTGGTGCCATACTGTTTTGATTATTATAGCTTTGCAATATAGTCTGAAATCAGGAAATATGAGTCTTTCTTTTTCAAGATTTTTTTCAGCTATTCAGAATTTTTTGCGGTTTCACACAAATGTTATTATTTTTTCTATTCCTGTAAAATGCTTTTGGCATCCTGATAGGGATTACACTGAATTTACAGATTATTTGGGGCAGTATGAACATCTTAGCAATATTAATTCTTCCAATCAGTGAACATGAGATGCCTTTCAATTTATTTGTGTCTTCTTCAATTCTTTGAAGAATCTTATAGTATTCAGTGTTCAGTCATTTCACCTCCTTGGTGGGATTTATTCCTATTAAATAAGTATAAAGTTTATCTTAGTGATGTTACTGTAAATGAGATTGTTTTATTTATTCCTTTTTCAGATAATTTATTGTTATATACAGAAACACAACATATTTTTGTATAGTGATACTGTATCTTACAACTTTACTAAATCCATTTACCAGGTATAGTGAATTTGGCAATAAGCAGTACATGATCTGAGCCACAGTCAGCTCTCAATCTTGCTTTTGCTGACTGTATTGAACTTATGTATCTTTGGCTCCAAAGAATATAATCAGTCTGATTTCGATATTGACCATCAGGTGATGTCCATGTATAGCGTCTTCTCTTGTGTTATTAGAAGAGGGTGTTTGCTATGACCAGTGTGTTCTCTTGGCAAAACTATGTTAGCCTTTGACCTGCTTTGTTTTTACTACAAGGCCAAATCTGCCTGTTATTCTAGGTGTTTCTAGACTTCCTACTTTTGCATTCCAGTCCCCTAAAATGAAAAGGATATCTTTTGGGGGTGTTATTTCTAGAAAGTCTTGTAGGTCTTCATAGAACCATTCAACTTCACCTTCTTCAGCATTACTGGTTTACTGTGATATTAAATGGTTTGCCAAGATCATTCTGTCATTTTTGATATTGCATCCAAATACTGCATTTCAGACTATTTTATTGACTATGATGTTGACTACTCCATTTCTTCTAAGGGATTCTTGCCCACAGTAGTAGATACAATGGTCATCTGAGTTAAATTCACCCATTCCAAACTAACATCCATTGGATCATTGAAAAAGCAAGAGAGTTCCAGAAAAACATCTAATTCTGCTTTACTGACTACACCAAAGCCCTTAACTGTGTGGATCACAGCAAACTGTTGAAAATTCTTAAAGACATGGGAATACCACACAACCTTACCTGCCTCCTGAGAAATCTGTATTCGGATCAAGAAGCAAGAGTTAGAACTGTACATGGAAAAACAGACAGGTTCCAAATCAGGAAAGGATTTCATCATGGCTGTAAATTGGCACCCTGCTTATTTAACTTTATGCAGAGTACATCATGAGAAATGCTGGGCTGGATGAAGCACACTCTAGAATCAAGATTGCCAGGAGAAATATCAATAACCTCAGATATGCAGATGACATCTCCCTTATGGCAGAAAATGAAGAAGCACTAAAGAGCCTCTTGATGAGGGTAAAAGAGGAGAGTTAAAAAGTTGGCTTAAAACTCCACATTCAGGAAACTAAGATCATGGCATCTGGTCCCATCACTTCATGGCAAATAGATGCAGAAACAATGGAAAAAGTGACTGACTTTATTTGGGGGGGCTCCGAAATCACTGCAGATGGTGACTGCAACCATGAAATTAAAAGGCATTTGTTCCTTGGAAGAAAAGTTATGACCAACCTAGAGAACATATTAAAAATCAGAGACATCACTTTGCCAACATAGGTCTGTCTAGTCAAAGCTATGGCTTTTGCAGTCGTCATGTATGGATGTGAGAGTTGGACTGTGAAGAAAGCTGAGCACCAAAGAATTGATGCTTTTGAACTGTGGTGTTGGAGAAGACTCTTGAAATTCCCTTGGCCTGCAAAGAGATCCAACCAATCCATCCTAAAGGAAATCAGTCCTGAATATTCAGTGGGAAGACTGATGCTGAAGCTGAAATTCTGATACTTTCGCCACCTGATGCAAAGAACTGACTCCTTGGAAAGAGATCCTGATGCTGGGAAAGATTGAAGGCAGGAGGAGAAGGGGATGACAGAGGATGAGATAGCTGGACTGCATCACCCACTGGATGGACATGAGTTTGAGTAAACTCTGGGAGTTGGTGATGGATAGGGAAGCCTGGTGTGCTGCAGTCCATGGGGTCACAAGAGTCAGACATGACTGAATGATTGAACTGAACTGAGCTACAGTGAAATTGTGTGGTATCCTGCAACTTTACTAGATTCATTTACTGGCAATAACAATTTTGCTTTTGGTTGTTTTTTTGTTTGTTTGTTTGTTTGGTGTAGTGTTTAGGATTTTCTATGCCATCTGTGAATGGACAATTTTACTTCTCTCTTCTCAATTTGGATATCTGTTAATCCTTTTTGTCGGAGAAGGCAATGGCACCCCACTCGAGTACTCTTGCCTGGAAAATCCCATGGATGGAGGAGCCTGGAAAGCTGCAGTCCATGGGGTCGCTGAGAGTCAGACACGACTGAGCGACTTCACTTTCACTTTTCATCTTCTTGCATTGGAGAAGGCACTGGCACCCCACTCCAGTGTTCTTGCCTGGAGAATCCCAGGGACGGGGGAGCCTGGTGGGCTACCGTCTATGGGGTTGCACAGAGTCGGACATGACTGAAGTGACTTAGCAGTAATCCTTCTTGTTGTCAGATTGTTCTGGCAAGGAATTCCAGTATGATGCTGAATATGAGTAGTGAGAGTGGACACCTTGTTTTGTTTCTGATCTTAGAGGGAAATCTTTCAAACTTTCACAGATGAATATGGCGTTAGGCTTCCACATATAGCATATGTTCACATATAGCATAGGCTTTCACATTTGTAGGGCTTATCACATATAGCTTTTATTATGTTGAAGCATGCCCTTCTGTACTCTATTTGTTTTATCATGAATGAATGCTGAATTTTGCCAAATGCTTTTTCTGCACCAGTTGACATGACTATGTGATATTTTATCTTTCCTTCTATTAATGTGATGTATCACATTTACTGATTTGCAAATGTTGAACCATCCCTGCATCCCAAGGATGAATCTCACTTGATTATGTTACATGCTCTTTTTAATGAGTTTCTAATTTAGTCTGCTCGCATTCTGCTGAGAATTTTTGCACTTATATTTGTCAGGGAAATTGGCCTGTATATTTCTTTTCTGATAGCATCCTTAACTGACTTTGGTACCAGGGTAACACAGGTCTTGTAAAATGAATTTTGGAGTGTTTCTCCTCTTTAACTTTCTGGAGGAGTTTGAGAAGTATTGGAGTTAATTCTTTAAATATTTGGTAGAATTCACTAGTGAAACCATCTGGCTGAAAGTGTTTTGTTTTGTTGTTGTTGTTGTTGCTGTTGTTGAGAGGTTTTGATTGCTGATTCAACTCCACAGGTTCATTTTTTTTTTAATTTCTTCATAATTTAGTTTTGGTAGAATGTATGATTCTAAGAGTTTATCCATTTATTCTATGTTTGCAATGGTTGATGTACAGTTTTTCACACTAGTCTCATGATCTTTTGTATTTCTGTGGTATCAGTTGTAGTCTCCTCTTTCATTTGTAATTTTATTTATTTGAGGTCCTTTATTCCCCCCACTGGTTACTCCTGCTCAAAGATTGCCAATCTTGTTTTACCTCTTCAAAGAACTGAGTCTTGGTTTTGCTAATCTTCTCTGCTGTTTGTCTAATTTTTATTATTTCTTTTCTTCTACTAACTTTGTGCTTGTGTATGTGTGTGTGCGCGTGTTTTCTCTTTAGGTCCTTGAAGGGTAAAGTTTCTAAGTGGACAATGTGTGTGACACATATACAGAGTAATTTTCACAGTTACTTTTCGTCAGAGACATTGCTAAGAGCTCTACATCCATTGTTATTGTTGTTTAGTCACTAAGTTGTGTCCAATCTTTTGCGACCCTATGGACCATAGCCCTTCAGGCTCCTTGGTCCATGGGATTTCCCAGGCAAAAGTACTGGAGTGTGTTGCCATTTCCTTCTCCAGGGGATTTTCCCAACCAAGGGATAGAACCCACGTCTCCTGCATCTCCTGCGCTGGCAAGCAGATTCTTTACCACTGTTCCATCTGGGCACCGATTTGATCCCTGGGTTGGAGATATCCCTTGGAGAAGGAAATGGTACCCCACCCCAGTGTTCTTGCCTGGAAGAATCGCATGGACAGAGGAGTCTGGCAGGCCACAGTCCCTGGCATCGCAAAGAGTCAGACACTACTGAGAGTGTATGCATGCATGCACACACGAGATGTAAAGTTGGGTGTTGTTTATCTAAGATGTTTCTTTATCCTTTATGCTGCACTTATTGCTTAAACAAAACAAAACCTTCCTTTTGCTGTATCCTTCAAGCTTTGATATGTCTTTCCATTTTCATGTGTCTCAAGCTTCTTTTTTTCTTTCTTCCTTTTGATTTCTTCTTGGTTGTTCATAAAAGTGTAGTTTAATTTCCATGTATTTGTAAAATATCCAGCTTTCCTCCTGTTATTAATTTCTAGTTTCATTCTATTGTGCTCAGAAAAAAACACTTGATATAGTTTCCATCTTCTTGAATTTTTTGAGGTTTGTATCATGGTATTCATATGTCCTATTCTAGAATGTGTTCTCTGTGCATTTGACACAAATGTGTTATGTTGTTGTTGGATGGGAAGTTCTCTATGTCTTTTAGGTCCCTTTGGTCTATAGTGTCCTGAAAATATCCTTTGGTTTCACATGGTCCTAGGCCAACCTCCACTCAACTCCTTTGTTTTCTTTAAAAGTCATGAAGGACAGAGCCACCATCTCTTACCATCCATCATTTCCCCAGTAGGTTCATTCCTACCTCACTCCACTAGAATGCACAACAGTTTCAATTGTCTTATCCTTTTTTTTCCTAATGCTTGAGGTAAGTACACAGTTTCCTGGGTTTCCTGAGAATCATGCCATTTGCAGACAAAATACACTGAGATATAAAAGATCAAGATCAGTTTCTTCCACATGGAAGTTTCACTGGGCACTGCACTTCTGCCTTGGAAGGCAAGGTGCATAAAGACTGTGAAGGTAGGGAATGCTATGGAGGCTGGGAAAGTGATCAAGGTTGCCCTTAGTCTGGCAGGGGGTTGGAGGGAACTTGATGGAAAATTATTAGGAAAATCCCCATATTTCCACTTCATTTCCCACTAGAAACAACTCTGACACTATTGCCTCATTTAAGATAAGCAATGCATTGTCTCCAGTGAGAAGCAGAAGTAGTTGGTAGTGAAAGGGATGGGAACAAACACTGGATGTAAAGAACAGGAAAGCAAAGGATGTGCTTGAACACAAAGTGATCTGTACCTCCTAACCAATCCTGTGGCCATTCTTCTTCGGCCTGAGAATGACTGTCCTGCCATGAAATTATCAATCCACTTGCTCTAGCTCCTTGGCATTTCTGTATCATTTTGTTACACTTCTCCTTCACTAATTCCTCATGTTCACCATATTTTCTACCTCTTACCTTATCCCATGGCTGGACAGGTAGTGTGGAGTGAGATCTGTTGGGAGAAAGGCTAGACTAGGATACCTCCTAAACACCCGTATGTCTTCATGCACACACACACACAGACATACATACAACACACTATTCTTAGGTTACAATATGCCTTTAACATGTGCAGATACCTTAAAAAAAGCATTTGAAGTCAAGTATTTTTACATTTCTCAGATCCTTGATGCATACGCCTATTTTTTCCTAGTAGTGAGGTCTATTTTCATTGTTTTATGGAGGATGAAAAAAGCTGATGAGTCGTCATTTCCTTCAATATACAACATGGGAAAACAACACTCTGTGCACTATTGATCTACAGATGAATGGATTAAAACATTTGCAAAACTGAAAAACAATATTGAGGGGCAGGAATTTAGAATGGTTGCCATTCCCCATGGCAGTGTCAGCAGATGTCTTCAGCTTGCTACAGGATTCAAAATTTTTGGAAGCTCATGAGCTACTGGTAATCACATTCATAGGTTCCTAATTATATACAAGAGCTGGCATTTGTAAGATTGGTCAAATGCCTGGCTTTTAAACTGGAGCATTGGCAGTGTGCCATAGGAACAATAAACCACAGAATGGGCAGCTTCCTGAGGATATATTTTACATGAAGATTCATTGGAAGAGGTTTATACAGTTACTTAACAGGTAACTAATTTAGAGTTTTTATTTACGGAAATAGATTGTATTTATGCTTTAGATAGAATACAACGTGAGATTTCAACTAAAACTAAAAAATCCTCACTTGTGTAGGTGAAGCCCTGGGACCTCAAGGATACAGATGCATCAAAATTTATCTTTAAAGTGGCTTTGATAATATAATGGAAGAAGAACTGATATGATACGAAGAGAGTTGAATGTGCAGTTACTTTCTATATTATCTCAGTCTTTACAAGTTACTGATAGTAAATCCAATGGCCTGGAGTAACATGATTCTTATTAAAAGATTTTGGCTGGGAAAAAGCTTAAGTAGAAGAAAAGGAAGGGGTTGGGGCAGGGTCATAGAGGAAGTATAGGAGTTATGACACTTATTGGGGTGTCCTTGGGGCTTAGTTCTAAAAGAGCCACAATTCAACATTTTACTTTTCTTCTAATAGCAGAAGTGGACATGGAACAACAGACTGGTTCCAAATAGGAAAAGGAATACATCAAGGCTATAGATTGTTACCCTACGTATTTAACTTATATGCAGAGTACATCATGAGAAATGCTCGACTGGAAGAAACACAAGCTGGAATCAAGGTTGCCAGGATAAATATCAATAACCTTAGATATGCAGATGACATCACCCTTATGGCAGAAAGTGAAGAGGAACTAGAAAGCCTCTTGATGAAAGTCAAACAGGAGAGTGAAAAAGTTGGCTTAATGCTCAACATTCAGAAAACAAAGATCATGGCATCTGGTCCCATCACTTCATGGGAAATAGATGGGGAAACAGTGGAAACAGTGTCAGACTTTATATTTTGGGCTCCAAAATCACTGCAGATGGTGACTGAAGCCATGATTTTTTTTTTTTTTTACTTTACAATACTGTATTGGATTTGCCATACATTGACATGAATCCACCATTAAAGCCACTTACTCTTTGAAAGAAAAGTTATGACCAACCTAAATAGCATACTGAAAATCAGAGACATTATTTTGCCAACAAAGGTCCATCTAGTCAAGGCTATGGTTTTTCCAGTGGTCATGTATGGATGTGAGATTTGGACTGTGAGGAAAGCTGAGCACCGAAGAATTGATGCTTTTGAACTGTGGTGTTGGAGAAGACTCTTGAGAGTCCCTTGGATTGCAAGGAGATCCAACAAGTCCATTCTAAAGGAAATCAGCCCTCGGTGTTCTTTGGAGGGAATGATGCTGAAACTGAAACTCTAGTACTTTGGCCATCTCATGAGAAGAGTTGACTCACTGGAAAATACTGTGATGCTGGGAGAGATGAGGAGCAGGAGGAAAAAGGGATGACAGAGGATGAGATGGCTGCATGCCATCACTGACTTGATGGACATGAGTCTGAGTGAATTCCAAAAGTTGGTGATGGACAGGGAGGTCTGCTGTGCTGCGATTCATGGGGTCACAAAGAGTCAAACACAACTGAGCAACTGAACTGAACTGAACTGATGCATCTATTTAGTTCCTACCTAATAATGAGGCTGTGAACAAAGCTAGTAGAGGTGATAGAATTCTAGTGGGGAGACTTAAAATGCTAAAATATAGTGGTGTTAAAATACTGCACTCCATACATCAACAAATTTGAAAAACTCAGCAGTGGACACAGACCTGGAAAAGGTCAGTTATCATTCCAATCCCAAAGAAGGGTAATGCAAAAGAATGTTCAAACTATTGTACAGTTGTGCCCATTTCACATGCTAGCAAGGCTATGCCCCAAATCCTTCAAGCTAGGCTCTAGCGGTACATGAACCTAGAACTTCCAGCTGGGTTTAGAAAATGCAGAGGAAACAGAATGTTTGGAAACAGATCCAAACATTCATTGGATCATAGAGAAAGCAAAGGAAGTCCAAAAAAAACACCTACTTCTGTTTCATTGATTATGCTAAAGCTTTTGACTATGTGGATCACAACAAACTGTGGGAATTTCTTAAAGAGAAGAGAATACCAGACCACCTTACCTGTCTTTTGAGAAACCTGTATGTGGGTCAAAAATCAACAATTAGAACCTTATATGAAACAATGGACTAGTTCAAAACTGGGAAAGGAGTGCAACAAGGCTGTATATTGTCACCCTATTTATTTAACTTCTATGCAGAGTACATCATGCAAAATGCAGGGCTGAATGAATCACAAGCTGGAATCAAGATTGCCAGGATAAATGTCAACGACCTCAGACATGCAGATGATACCACTCTAATGCCAAAAAGTGAAGTGGAACTAAAGAGCCTCTTGATGAGGGTGAAAGAGGAGAGTGAAAAATCTGGCTTAAAACTCAACATTCAAGATAACTAAGATTATGGCATCTCATCCCAACACTTCATGGCAAATAGAAGGGGGAACAGTGGAAGCAGTGACAGATTTTATTTTCTTTGGCTCCAAAATCATTTGCAGATGGTGACTACAGCCATGAAATTAAAAGACACTTGCTCCTTGGAAGGAAAGCTATGACAAACCTAGACAGAGTATTAAAAAGCAGAGACATCACTTTGCTGGCAAGGGTCCATATGGTCAACACTTTGGTTTTTCCAGTGGTCATGTGTGGATGTAAGAGTTGGAGTATAAAGAAGGCTAAGCACCAAAGAATTCATGCTTTCAAAGAATGGTGCTGGAGAAGACTCTGAAGAGTCCCTTGGACAGAAAGGAGATCAAACCAGTCAATCCTAAAGGAAATTAACCTTAAATAGTCATCTTGGTGGATCAGATGGTAAAGAACCTGCCTGTAATATAGGAGACCTGGGTTAGTTCCCTAGGTTCGGAAGCTCTCCTGGAGAAGGGAATGGCTATACACTCTGGTATTTTTGTCTGGAAAATTCCATGGATAGAGGAGTCAGGAATGTTACACTCCATGGTGTCACAAAGAGTTGAACATGACTGAGCGACTTTCACACTTTTTTTGGAAGGACTGATGCTGAAGCTGAAGCTCCAATACTTTGGCCACCTGATGTGAAGAGACAACTCATTGGAAAATATTCTGATGCTGGGAAAAGATTGAAGGCCAAAGGAGAAGGGGGTGGCAGAAGATGAGATGGTTAGATAGCATCACCAACTCAATGGACATTAATCTGACCTACCAGGGTCCAGCCCTGGTTGGATCCAGGGTATCCAAAGTGTGGACAGTGAGGCGAGAGAGATATATAGATATAGAGAGAGATAAGGAAAGAATTTGCAGTTAAGAGAATAGAGGAGAGAAAGAGGCTGATATTCCTTGGTTTACGCAGAAAGCCAGTAAAGTCTCAGAGAAGAGACTTGCTCTATTTACGTAGGCCACAGGTGCCCTCTCGAATAGCGGAAGGTGCCCCCACCTTGGGCACCTTCTCAAGTGGGTCTTAGAAGCCCAGGCAAAAGAGTGAACACAGACAGCCTCTTCGCTCCAAGGGATCAGCCTGAAAAAGAGAGGGAGGGAAAGGGAGAAAGAGAGACAGAAAGAAAGAATTGACAGTGGGGAGGCCAAGCTTGTGCAAAAACTCCATAACTTTATTTTCAAGAGGTGCTTATATACCCTAAGTTTTACATAATGGAAGATGCAGAGTCATACAGGGGCAGGAGTCCTGACCCTTATCGATACCAGGCTTTCTTTCTGCATACCTTTCTGTATACAAAAGGTCTCAGGTGATTTACATTATCTTCTGGCCAGGAAGCCTGTTAACATTTTATGGCTTTTTTCCTTGATAAATGTTAATCAACCAAAAACTCATTTTCCCTTGAAGTGTTTTTTCTTAAATCTACATTACCCTCAAAGTACTAAATAAAGTTACATACTTATAGAACAAAGGTGCAGTGGGTTATAACAAAGAAAGTGCTTAACTCAAGGATCTAATGTTGCTACTTGTTTTTTCTATATAACAACTATATTAATTAATGTACTTCTGGGTACACAACAAATAAAGGATAGGAAAACCTGGCAGCAAGTATTGGCTCAACAATGAAACCCTTAACCAGTTCTATTCTAATGATTTTTAACTCCTCAAAAGACTCTGTATTCCTAGAATGTTTTAAGCTTCCTGTCCTCCTTGCAGTTGGGAGGCTGTAAACAATCATATGCGTAGTTGAAAAAGTCTGGATAAACCTGTCAGGCAAGTTAGAAATCTATCAGAGGGGTTTGAACTGAAACACTCTTATTATGCCCAGGAGACTTATTAACCAAAGCTCTAAGTTGATTTTCTTCAGAGAAGGTGGTCGGGGATAGCCTCCTGTTAATGTCAGAGGTGTTGGTGAAAGTCACAAAATAGTAAGGCAGACAGACTCTGGTTTTGGGAGTAGATGCTTGAGCAGGTCTAAGGGATCTCTTGAGCCCTGATCCACCTTGCCTTCCAGGTCTCTCCACATGACCCTGTCATAGGTGGGATCTTCCGTGCTGGCTCCCAGCACTGACCCAACTCTGGTAGATAATGAAGGACAGGGGAGCCTAGTATTTTGCAGCCCTTAGAGTTCCAAAGAGTCTGACATGACTTTGCAACTCAACAACAATAACAGTATATGAGGAAGATTTGAAAGAAAAGTGAAAGTGAAAGAAAACTTTTCTTTTTTTACTGAACATCAAAGAAGAGATTAACTAAACGAATCATCCTGGGTTATAATCTCATATCCTCCTGATTCCTCATCCTTACCTTTGCTTCTTTGCCTTGTTAGTGGAATGGGAATCTGATCTTAGTCTCATATGGACTATTTCTGTATGGTAAGGCAAATCACTTGATAACTCAGGGTCTCATTTTTCCCACTCAGAAAAATGAGGAGCTAGACAAGTATGATATACAAAATGGCTTTTAACTCCAAGAGCCTATGGTCTTAGAAATTTAAAAAAAAATGTGCAAAATGTTTAGGTACTTCTGGCAAGACAAAGCAAGCATCCATTGGGCCTTTTCACACTTTAAGCCAGCTGGCAGGATAATGGTTGTCTACTCCTCAAGGTTTCCCATGAGGAAAGCATTTGAATGTTGCTTTACAGAATTTGATTTAGTTTTGACCACCAGAATATGCTGTCTTACAATATGAAATTTCACTTTTGAAGCCACAAATAACTGTCATTATTTTGCCTGTCTTACTTGCCTGTATAATTTATATACATTTTGTTAAATGTTGTCATCCTTAGGGTTTAGATAAACTGTTGTGAACTTGAAACTGATGAAGCAAGTTGACTTATTGTATAATCATAGGCTACAGTAGTTATGGGTAGGTGTGATATAGAAAGTCTGCCATGATATTACCAGCAAGTTTCATTTCCATGTGGCTGAACTCATGAGGCTTAACCATAGGACCACCCCAGAGAGGACAAAGAGACAACCACTGGCCTTCAGAGAAGCAGCATAAAAAACTCAATAGGCAGTGAGGTGGTTCAGACAATAAGACTGCTTCCTGGTGTCATTCAGTCTAAGTAAAGCCTTAATACAATGAATTACTTAAAAATGAATTTATTTAGTAAAAAAAGAAGTGTATTACTTGTTCAACAGTATAGATACTCTTCTGGAGTCTAGGTGATAGGAGTGAATAACACTCAAAGCTCCTGTCCCTGAGGAACTCAGACTCTAGTGGGAGAATAATACTTATACCAATAATGAAATTACTATTAAACAATAAAAATAATGCTAACTGAAAAAATGTTTATCTTTACGTCAATTCAATCTTTGCAGACCCCATGGACTGTGGCCTGCCAGACTCTTCTGTCCACGGAATTATCCCAGCAAGAATACTGGAGTGGATTGCCATTACCTCCTCCAGAGAATCTTGCTGATCATTCTCTTGCATTGACAGGTGGATTTTTTACCAATGAACCATCTGGGAAACCCATTATCTTTATGTATCTGGTACCATTTTAATGTATTATCTCAGTCAGTTCAGTTGCTCAGTTGTGTCCAACTCTTTATAACCCCATGGACTGTAGCACACCAGGCTGCTTCCCTGTCCATCACCAACACCCAGAGCTTGCTCAAACTCATGTCCATCGAGTCAATGATGCCATTCAACCATCTCATCCTCTGTCATTCCCTTCTCCTCCTGCCTTCAATCTTTCCCAGCATCAGGGTCTTTTCCAAGAGTCAGCTCTTCGCATCAGGTAGCCAAAGTATTGGAACTTCAGTTTCAGTATCAGTCCTTCCAGTGAATACTTAGGACTGATCTCCTTTAGGATGGACTGGTTGGATCTCCTTGCAGTTCAAGGAACTCTCAGAGTCTTCTCCAACACCACAGTTCAAAAGCATCAATTCTTCGGTACTCAGCTTTCTTTATGGTCAAACTCTCACATCCATACATCTAATTTAATTCTTTCCAGGAGCTACAGTGGTAAAGAATCCACCTGCCAATGCAGGAGACACGGGGTCAATCCTTGGGTTGAGAGGATCCTCTGGAATAGGAAATGGCCACCTGCTCCAGTATTCTGCCTGAAGAATTCCATGGACAGAGGAACTGGCAGGCTATAGTCTATGGAGTTGCAAAAAGCAGGGCATGACTGAGTGACTGAACACAACATTTAATCTTAGAACAACTGGATGTTATTAGCCTTGTTATTCCCATTTGACAACTGAAGTTACTGAAACCCAGAGAGAGTAATTTGCCTGGACACATGGTTATGACAGACTCAGAATTTTAACCTAGGCCTGTGTGATCCTGAAACTTGGATCCACAACCACTTTGATATATGCCCTCCTGCTCCAGATCCTTTTGTACTGTAAGAGAGCTCCCAGGCAGAGATAACTCAAAGAATGATCACACACAGTGATGCAGACCATGCTCCAAGAAATGTTTATCAGCCTCCAGGCAGCAGGACCCCAGAATCATGATAAAAGGTAGCCACTGAAGGGGCTTGAGAAAAAGGGGGCAGCCAAAGAATTAAATGTTTCAGGATGATTAAAAATACTAGATGATTAAAAATAAACTCAAAATATATAAAAGACCTAAATGTATAATGTCAGATATTATAAAACTAGAGGAAAATATAGACAGAAAATTCTTTGACACAGTCACAGAAATATTATTTTGGATCTGTCCCCTAAAGCAAAGGAAACAAGCAAAAATAAACAAATGGGACTTAAGTAAATGTAAAAAGCTTCTTCACAGAAAACGAAATCATTGACAAAACAAAAAGACAATCTACTGAGTTGGAGAAAATATTTGCAAATGACATTCCTGATATGGGGTTAACATCCAATGTACATAAACAGCCATTTCCCAAAGAGGAAATGCAGATAGCCAACAGGCACATGAAAAGATGCACAATACAAATAGTGATCAGAGAAATGTAAATCAAAGCCACAGCGATATAACACTTCACACCTGTCAGAATGGCTATCAAAAACTAAGAGCAGAACTACCAGGTGACGTAGCAATTCTACTCCGGGGTATATATCTGAAAAAACCCAAAAACATTAATTTGAAAAGATATAGGCATCCCAGTGCTCATAGCATTATTTACAACTACAAGGTATGGAAGCAACCTAAGTCTCTATCAACAGATGAATAGATAAAGATGATGTGATACACACACACACACAATGGAAATTTTGGCATTTCAGCAACCTAGATTGACCTGGGGGGCATTTGCTAAGTGAAATTAGTCAGGCAGAGAAAGGCAGATACTGTATGAATCACTTATATGTGGAATTGAGGTTAATAAAAAATAGTGAACAAGATGGAAAAGAAGCAGACCCACATATTTGGAGAAAATTAGTGATTACCAGTGAAAGTGAAAGTTTCACTTTTTACTTTCATGCATTGGAGAAGGAAATGGCAACCCACTCCAGCATTCTTGCCTGGAGAATCCCAGGGACAGAGAAGCCTGGTAGGCTGCCATCTATGGGGTCGCACAGTTGGACACGACTGAAGTGACTAGCAGCACCAGCAGTGTTTACCAGTAGGGAGAAGAAAGTGGGTAGCGGGGAATAGGGGTTATTAGGATATGATACCATGTGCGGTCAATGCAAAGAAATAGAGGCAACCAACAGAATGGGAAAGACTAGAGATGTCTTCAAGAAAATTAAAGATACCAAGGGAACATTTCATGCAAAGATGGGCTCGATAAAGGACAGAAATAGTATTGCAGATGGTGATTGCAGCCATGAAATTAAAAGATGCTTATTCCTTGGAAGGAAAGTTATGACCATCCTAGACAGCATATTTAAAAGCAGAGACTACTTTGCCAACAAAGTTCCATCTAGTCAAGGCTATGGTTTTTCCAGTGGTCATGTATTGATGAAAGAATTGGACTGTGAAGAAAGCTGAGCTCCAGTGTTTGATGCATTTGAACTGTGGTGTTGGAGAAGACTCTTGAGAGTCCCTTGGACTGCAAGGAGATCCAACCAGTCCATTCTGAAGGAGATCAACCCTGGGATTTCTTTGGAAGGAATGATACTAAAGGTGAAACACCAGTACTTTGGCCACCTCATGTGAAGAGTTGACTCACTGGAAAAGACTCTGATGCTGGGAGGGATTGGGGGCAGGAGGAGAAGGGGATGACAGAGGATGGGATGGCTGTATGGCATCACTAACTCGATGGATATGAATCTGAGTGAACTCCAGGATTTGGTGATCGACAAGGAGGCCTGGTGTGCTGCAATTCATGGGGTCACAAAGAGTTAGACACGACTGAGCGACTGAACCTACTAACTAACCATGTGAGTGAAACTTTTGAAAGTTGTAAAGCACTACAGAATTTAAAGAATCTCTTATTCAATTAGAAATTTAAAAAACTAGATAATATCAGTATATGTTATAATTTATACATTTAGATATATTATTATACTTAAGTAATTGCCTATTAGCATTACTCATGATAGTCAAAAAGTAATACCAAATACATATATCCATGAAGTGACAGATGGATAAACAAAATGGAGTATATTCATATAACAGAATATTAATAAAAAGGAATAAATTACTGATGCATGCTACAACATGGATGGAGTATTATGCTAGCAGGTAGTCACAAAAGATCACATATTTTATGATTCCATTTATAGGAAATATATCCAGAACAGGCAAATCTATAGATACCAAGAGTAGATTATTATTTGCCTAAAGTTGAGGAAGAGGGGCTATGGAATAACATCTTATATGGAGTCTCTTCAGGGGATGGTGAACATTTATTAAAATCAGGTGATGATGGTTACATAGCTTTGTGAATCTACTAAAATCATCTTGAAAGGAAGGGTTTTATATCGTGTAAACTATATTTTAATAGAAATGCTTAAAATGAACTGGAAATAAAAGATTGGGCTCTGTTATTAACTGACTCTTCTGTTAGCCTCTCAGAAGTCTAAGTGAAATCACTCCTTTCAATACATAAGAAAATAGAAATGAGTGTGTGATCGATCTCAATGACTATTGAATCCAGAGTCTGGTTTCCTAACATTGGATTTCCTTTTATTAAAATCAGGTGATGATGGTTACATAGCTTTGTGAATCTACTAAAATCATCTTGAAAGGAAGGGTTTTATATCGTGTAAACTATATTTTAATAGAAATGCTTAAAATGAACTGGAAATAAAAGATTGGGCTCTGTTATTAACTGACTCTTCTGTTAGCCTCTCAGAAGTCTAAGTGAAATCACTCCTTTCAATACATAAGAAAATAGAAATGAGTGTGTGATCGATCTCAATGACTATTGAATCCAGAGTCTGGTTTCCTAACATTGGATTTCCCATTATACATTCATTCATTCGCTCATGTATAATGCCATTCTTTTCTCTAAATTTATTTATTTTTTAATTGAAGGATAATTGCTTTACAGAATTTTGCTCTTTTCTGTCAAACCTCAACATGAATCAGCCATAGGTATACATATATCCCCTCCCTTCTGAACCTCCCTCTCAGCTCCCTCTCCCCCCCATCTCACCCCTCTGGATTGATACAGAGCCCCTGTTTGAGTTTCTGGAGCCTACAGCAAATTCCCACTGGCTGTCTGTTTTACATATGGTAATGCAAGTTTCCATGTTACTCTCTCCGTACATCTCAGCCTCTCCTCCCCTCTCCCCATGTCCACAAGTCTCTTCTCTATGTCTCTTTCTCCACTGCTGTCTTGCAAATAAATTCTTCAGTACCATTTTTCTAGATTCCATATATATACACATTAGTATCCAATATTTATCTTTCTCTTTCTGACTTACTTCACTCTGTACAAGAGCCTCTAGGTTCATCCACCTCATTAAGTTTACAACAAAACTGAGGGGAGAGTACAGTGATTTCTCAGATACTCCTACCTAGCCCCAGACATGCGGGGCCTTCCCCATTGTCAACATCACACACTAGAGTGATGTATTTGTTCCAAAGATGAACTTACAGTGACAGATCATAATTACTCAATGGCCATAGTTTACCTTAGGGTCCCCTCTTCGCATTTTTACATTCTGTAGGTTTGGACTAGAATGTAATGACATACATGAATCACTGTAGTATCAACAAGTATTTTCACTGCCCTAAAAATCCTCTGTGCTCTGCCTATTTCTCTCTCTTGCAACTCAAACCCTGGCAAACATTGATCTTTTTTTTGTGTGTGTATCTGTAGTTATCTACTTTTCTAGACAGTGGTATAGTTGGAATCATATAGTATGATTCCAATATGAGGCCAGAAGAACAACTTCTTCACTTAGTAATACAAATTTGAAATTTTCCTGTGTTCTTCCATGGTTTGATTGCTCATTTCCTTTTAGCAAATAATATTACACTTTTTAGTGAATGATAATTTGCTGTCTTAATCTGCTACAGTTTATTTACCTATTCACTGACAGAACAGGATTTTGTCTGCTTCCAAATTTTGGCAATTATGAACAAAGCTGCTCTGAACAGGTGTGCGTGTTTTAGTGTGGGTAGAAATTTTCATCACCTTTGGAAGTTGGTGATGGACAGGGAGGCCTGGTGTGCTGCAATTCATGGGGTTGCAAAAAGTCGGGCACAACTGAGTGACTGGACTGAACTGAACTGAACCTCACTGAACTTGCATAAATAACAAGGAGCACAACTGCTGGATCACATGGTGAAACTGTATTTTAAAAAGAAACTATAGTAAGAAACCATATAAGAAACTATAGAATTATCTTCCAATGTGGCTGTACCATTTTGCATGCCCATCAGTAATGAGTTTCTATTGCTCCACACCCTCACCAGCATTTGATGTCGTCAATGCTCCAGATTTGGGCCATTCTAACAGGAGTGTGGTAGTATTTCAGGGTTATTTTAATTTGCAATTCCCTGATGACATATGATTCAGAATATATTTCCATATGCTTATTTGCCATCTGTGTATCTTCTTTTATGAAAAGTCTATTAAGGTTTTTGTCCTACTTTTTCACTGGGTTGCTCATTTTTATTGTTGAGTTTTAAAAATACTTTGTATATTTTGAATAACAATCCATTATAAAATGCATCTTTTAGAAAATTTTTTCCCAGTCTGTGGCTTGCCATTCATAGAGCACATGTTTTCAACTTTAATTAAGTCCAAATTATGAAATTTTTCCTTCTGGATCATATTTTTGGTGTAGTATTTATAAAGACATCACCATACTCAAGGTTATCTAGGTTTTCATCTATATTGTCTTCTAGGACTTTTGTAGTTTTGTAATTTACATTTAGGCCTATGATCTATTTTGGGTTAATTTGGGAGAAGAGTGTAAGATCTGTGTCTAAATTATTGCTATTTTTTTTGTATGTGCATACCCAGTTGTTCAAGCAACATTTGACTACATTTACATGGGTTTGTCTTTAGGATCTCTATTCTATAGATCTAATTTTTCATCAATTTCACACTGTCCTGATTATTATAGCTTTAAATAATTCTTGAACTTAGGTACTGTTAGTCCTTCAACTTTGCTCTTTTCCTTCAATACTGTGTTGGCTAGTCTAGGTCTTTTGTCTCTCCATATAAACTTTAGAATCAACTTGCCAATATTTATAAAATAACTTTCTGGGATTCAAATTGGAATCACACTGAACCTATACATCAAGTTGGGAAGAGCTGATATCTTCGGAATATTGAATCTTCCTATCCATGAGTGTGGGATATTTCTTTGTATAAATTGTATTTATTTGTATAAATTGAAGCATTTATATGAACCATTACTTTACAATCTTGCTATAATTGCCTATTAGTTCCAGGATGATTTTTTTGGTCAGTTCTTTTTGACTTTCTACAAACATGATCATGTTGTTTCCAGATAAAGACAGCTTTATGTCTTCCTTCCCAATCTATATGCCTTTTATTTCCTCTTCATAACAAGGACTTACACTATGACGCTGAAAAGAAGTAGTGAGAGGGAATATCTTTGACTTGCACTTGATCTTAGTGAGAAAGCTTTGAGTTTCTCACCATTATGTATGGCATTAGCTATAGGTTTTTGTAGATAGTCTTTGTCAAGTTGTAGAAGTTAGCTACTGGCCCTAGTAGTTTACTAAGGGTTTTTTTTTTTTTAATCATAAATGTGTGTTGGATCTTGTCAAAAGCTATTTCTGAATTCACTGACAATTACATGCTGTTTCTCTCATAGTCTGGTGACATAATAGATTAACTTCATTTAACCAGGCTTGCATATCTGAGATAAGTCTCACTTATCATGGAACCTAATTTTTTTAAAATTTGATTTACTACTATTTTTGAGGATCTAATTACTTTGTAGTTGTTAATTAAAAAAATATTTGTTAAGAACCACTCTACATCCAGCTCTAGAAGCACAGAACTTAGAGCCCAGTTGCAAAGCTGTCTCAACAGAATAAAAGTCTTGAGTAAATAGAAAATTAGTTTTATCAACAATTTAGTTTCTTAGAGAGATCCTGGAAATGTTTGGGTAAATCTACATTCATTTAAAACATTTTGAAATAAATTCTGGGTGACAAATAGACAACATGTAGGTAATTTCATGTTGATTTTATTAATTTCAATGTAATTTTCAATCACATGCAGGAAACTCTCCTTATTGACCATAGCTGAAAAGAGAAACAAGATATAAAAAAATCGATTTTTAATGTGTTGTTGGATTCTGCTTGCTAGAATTTTGTTAAGAATTTTTGCATCTATGTTCATCAGTGATATTGGCCAGTAGTTTTCTTTTTTTGTGGCATCCTTGTCAGGTTTTGGTATTAGGGTGATGGTGGCCTCACAGAATGAGTTTGGAAGTTTACCTTCCTCTGCAATTTTCTGGAATAGTTTCAGTAAGATAGGTGTTAGCTCTTCTCAAAATTTTTGGTAGAATTCAGCTGTGAAGCCATCTAGACCTGGGCTTTTGTTTGCTGAAAGATTTCTAATTACAGTTTCAATTTCCATGCTTGTGATGGATCTATTAAGAAATTCTATTTCTTCCTGGTTCAGTTTTGGAAAGTTGTACTTTTCTAAGAATTTGTCCATTTCTTCCAAGTTGTCCATTTTATTGGCATATAATTGCTGATAGTAGTGTCTTATGATTCTTTGTATTTCTGTGTTGTCTGTTGTGATCTCTCCATTTTCATTTCTAATTTT
>SJYC01075333.1:0-12124 GCA_006408675.1 Madoqua kirkii | reverse complement strand
TGTACACCTGTGGCTGATTCATGTCAATGTATGGCAAAACCAATACAGTATTGTAAAATAGAATACAGTATTTTTTAAAAAATAAATAAATAAATAAAAATAAACACACACACAAAAATTTAAAAATCGATTTTTTTCAGTTCTTAAGAGTCTAAGGAAACTTACTTTGACTGCTAAGGAGATTTAGATTCATATTCATATTATTATTCTCTCTCTGTCTCTTTCTGTCTGTCCTTCTTCCCCTCTCAACATCTGTCTGTTGGTTATATTTTCACCCTACTATGATCAGACTCTTCTCTAAAATCACATTTCTCTAGGGTTTTTTGGTACACAAGATGCTGATCTATATCTGCTCAGGATCTCTGATATGTTTATAGATGGATATAGCCTCAGGAGCTTAAGGTGTTACAGAAACAAACTATAATTGATTCCTCCAAGGGTTTCTATGGAAATGGGCAAGAATTAGGAATGTAAAGAATGATACAATTATTTACTCATTCTCAATATATTGATTTTAGTTTCCACTGATATGTCTGCAAATTTTGGAAGAAGTACAGTACAAAAAACACAACTGGGGAAAGATCTAAAGGTCTAAATATACTGGCTGACAGCTAAGAATAAGTCACTGTACTGATGCCTTAGGAATTCCATACTTTCAAATTTTTCCGGATTTGGGATTATTTCCTCCAAGGGTTTCTATGGAAATGGGCAAGAATTAGGAATGTAAAGAATGATACAATTATTTACTCATTCTCAATATATTGATTTTAGTTTCCACTGATATGTCTGCAAATTTTGGAAGAAGTACAGTACAAAAAACACAACTGGGGAAAGATCTAAAGGTCTAAATATACTGGCTGACAGCTAAGAATAAGTCACTGTACTGATGCCTTAGGAATTCCATACTTTCAAATTTTTCCGGATTTGGGATTATAAAGGCATCTTAATAAAATAGATACTATTAAAACCATTAACTATTCTTGCCAAATAGAGACTATAAACATTCAAATATTTCCTGATTCTGAATAGAATCAAACCACTCCATCACTAATTTACCTATGAGTGACCTGTCTGATTTAATTTGGTCTTCTTTCCCTCTTAAGTGATGATATCCAGAAGACCATTGTGATTTGATGCTTTCTTCTTGCTACATGAAAGAATTGTAGTCAGACACATGGAATTCAAGTTATACTAATTTCCAGTCTCTTTTGCAGTTAGGTTGGTCATGAGACCAATTTCTCTCCAATGAAAGAAAGATAGAAATGAAAAGCACTACTGTGAATCCAGGGGCTGTAGAATAGGGTGCGTGCCCATCCTACTTGTTTATTTTCCTAGAACCAAGAAAGATAACTACCCGAGAACAAGGCCTAATGAAAGGCAGAACAGCTACTTAACAGCATAACAGATTAACGGCACCTTGAATGATAGCGTGGAACAAATCCTCCCTAACCAGAATGCTTTCTTAGGAATTATTAGCATAGAAATAAATCAGCATCCAATACACTAAGACACTCTATTTTGGATTCTCATTGTTACAGAAGCTTAGCTTTACCCTGACTAATATGGTCTCATTCAGATGCATCTCAGGATGATTTTTTTTAAAATAGAATCATCAACTAAAAAGGATTTGACATGAAAATCATTGTCCTAAAGAGCTAAAAATACTTGACTTCGCTAAGAGCTGTCAGAATTATTTTTGAATTCCTTTTTAAAGAGAGCTGAGCTATGTTTATTTAAAGTCATTCTTTAGGTACAAGTATGTATAAGGAGCAAATAAAAAGGAGTGTCATTCAAGACTGGATGAGAATAATGAAGAAGCACATGGAAATTATTCTACTGATCAAATGGAAAATGTGACCCATTCTTAGGAAATTCTTCAGGGAGAGCATCTTATTAGTTCTCCCATTTTCAACATGGCTGAAAGGTACCCCCAGGGTTCCTACTAAATGGATAGACTTCGTAATTTACTGAAGTGGTTTCCCTATTTCCTTAAAAGGCTTACTGTTTTATTACTTCTATAAGAAAAGCCATTTTTAACATGCAACATAATAATAAATGGCAGCTTCTAAGGATGAGGTGGCTTGGAATTCATTTCTTCTTTCTAGTCCTGAGACAAAATTTTACCTTGACATAATTGCAAGGGGGTAGATAGTCAGACCTCAAGAACAATAATAAAGCTGTAATTTTTATTACTTTTTGAAACACGTAATCTTTTAATTAAGTCCTAAAATTGTTCAATTTGAACAGAACACCAGGGAAAATGACACTGGTTTCCTCAGTACCACAAAGCTAGGTTTCCAGGATTTTCATTTCTTTCAGTAGATCCCCTGAGGGAATCCTGCCCGTGGGTCTCACTGTTATTTTTAGGTAAACTGAACTGGCATATTTTGTTGCTGGATGATTGAAACTATTTTCAGAGCAAAAGTAGAAGCTTTGGTTTCTTCGTTTATGTCTTTTTTAATTATTAAAGAATTCACAGTATGAGAGAGTAAAGGGGGAGTTTGTACCATGTTTTGTGGGATGAATGTATAAATGTGTACATGTTTGAGTGAATTTTCCAGAACTGTCTATTCAGATGATAAGGCCTCAGAGGATTAGAAACAATTTAATAGGGATAATTGAGTTATCTGTTAAACTTCTCCAGTGCTTCCTAAGGATCAGTTCATGAAATATTATTCAAATGTGATAGAATTAAGATGAGTACGGCCCCAGCACTGCATTTTCCCAAAGGGAAGCAAGTTGCCCCGACTCCAATGTTACTTTGCTTTGAGGGCCAGCAATTAACTTGAGGATTACCAAGAACAGTAACACTTCCTAGAGTGGGAATTACGTATCCAGGACAAAAAAACACAGGATGTCATAGAAGGCAATTTGTGTGAGAGAGTAAGAGTTACCATTAGCCCACCTAAAAGAAAGTTTTCAAAGCAAATGGAAATATCAAAGGGAAAAGAAGAAAGCCAGGGGAAGGAGGGGAGCTGTCAGGGGGATGAAAGGGAGGGACACACATTTTTGTCAATTTTGCTCTGGTTTCCAAATGTATTACATAAGATAAGTCTTCCCGCAAGCCCCGAATTGTCCAGCCATGGTTGTCACACCCTCTGAAATCTGTCAGCATTTAGAGTTGACAGAGGGCATGCCCTTTAGCATTGCCTTTGGAGAATGCCCTGGTTTCTTTCCAAGTCATGTCTGTGAATGTAGACAGAAGTAGTGATAAAAATATTTGCCAAGTAGATATAAGGTTAGCGAAACAGCGTGTCGATCTCCTTTTTTACCACTTAAAAGCAGAAGAGCGAACTCGAATGCAAATGAGGGATTCAGTTAGCAAGCTGTGTTCTGGCAGCATGTCATGGAAAGCAGAGGGAGGCCAGGTGATTTGATAGAAACCAACCTTCCACGTTGATAACAGAAATCGTATGAATAAATATGGGAGCTGCTTTCACTAAACTATGCTGTGCTTAAATTTTTTCACCAGATTTCCAGCCAATAACTCAATGTCTGAAATTCCTTCCTTTCTAAAAACACCATCTTGTACCTGGAAAGGAAGATTCAAGTCTTGTTTTGTTTTGTTTTTTCCTCCACAGAGAATTTTTCTCAGTTACTCAAAGGATATACTTTTCCACCTGGATTTCATTTCTGTTAACTATATTGACTCTCATAAAATGGATAAAAATTATTTTTGCTGCCCACTTCTCAGTAAAAATTCCATTGCTATGGATCATGTCTAGCCTCTTGTGTTAAACTTATTAGCACCAGAGTATCCAAGTTGGACTCAAAGGGCAGAAAGCACGCACAGGATCTGAAATGTCCATCAGGGAAGCTCAAATCTATTCCTCTGAGACAGGTTTAGCGGCCAATTCAAACCTTTAACTAGGATCTGGGAGTTTAGAGCCCCTGGAAGCCTCATCTGGATCTGCTTTTCCAAAACTAACACAAGTCTTGTTCAGTGTTTTACCAAATGCGGCTTTTCATCCGGAGTGTAAGCAGGCAGTCTGGTGCCCCGTGGAACCAGCCTGGAAGCATTACATGGGGGGCAGCAATGGCACTGGCTGAAATCAAAGTGGAAAAGGCTAGCTCCTCATCCAGGGAAACTTCAAAGCAAGCAGGGCCTGCTCCCATTAGGTTTTTCTCTTAAATCAGGTTGAATCGCACGGTAGAGAGTTGTCAGTCTGTGTCTTGCAAAAAGAGGCAGCTGGTTTCATCTCCAAAAGGCTGGGGATTGAGGAGAGGGTAAAAGAGGAAAGGTTTCTGCCGGGGTCTCCAGCGGTTCAAAGCCTGGATCCTCCAGACATATTTTGAATGTGAGGATTATGTCTGCTAAATTGCTTCAGTCGTGTCCGATTCTGTGTGATCACAGAGATGGTGGCCCACCAGGCTCCCTCATCCCTGGGATTCTCCAGGCAAGAACACTGGAGTGGGTTACCATTTCCTTCTTCAATGCATGAAAGTGAAAAGTTCAAGAGAAGTTGCTTAGTCATGTCTGACCCTTAGCAACCCCATGGACTGCAGCCTACCAGGCTCTTCCATCCATGGGAGTTTCCAGGCAAGAGTACTAGAGATTATGTCTAGGTTTCCACAAATTGGGGATGGTTACTGTTGAAATTGCCCTGTATGAGATCACCTTGGCAATTAAATAACTCAATCTTTCCAAAGAAGGCTCTATCATAGTTAGTAATTTTGTTCTAATAGAAGAATTAGAGTTACATTGAGTTTGGGGGCCATAAACCTAAAAGTGAAGGTTAATCCAAAGCAAACGGGTGTCTGAGAAATTACAGTGGATGGGGTGGTGGGCTGGGACTCGGGCCTGTTTGGAAAAGTCAGGATGGGGTCTAAGAGACCCCTGAGATAGCATCATTCGATGGGCCATGATAAACAGCAAAGATTTTTTTGCTGTTGTTTTTAAGTGAAGTAGAGTGCTGTATTTATCTTGGTTTTCTTTCCTTTAAAAGTAAAATTATTGGAGTAGAGTTGATTTACAGTATTGTGTTAATTTCAGGTGTACACAGTAAGGTGAATCAGTTATATAAATACAGCCTCCTCCAAAAAAAATACAATTTTTTTTTTGGAAGGGATTGTATTTGTGTATATACACACACAGATTGCTTGGTTTCTGACTAAACAAGTTCTTGAGTTTTCATTTTTCCTTATGAAGATGGGCACTGCTATGCCTAAAGATATCATTCCCAGTTTGAGAATGCTTTTTAAAAGCAAATTTGTTTCTCTTAAAATACAGATGTTTGTCCATTTAAGAAAATACCAACTAGGTAGTTTCTCTACTTGTTATTTTGCCAATCAATAATTCTGCTTCTAGTATCATTGGTTAGTCATCAATTAGAGTTATAAACATCATTGTTGTGATCGAGCAGCAGTATTTCCTGGACTTCTCCAGGAGATACCATGCTAGATACTGGATGTGTGTAGAACATGCACAAGTGAATCTCTACTCGCGAGAAAGCTCCAGATAGGCTACAAACATAGGGTAGATTTTTTCAAATCTATGGAACACTATGAACTGGCAATTATTAATTGTCCAGATTACAACTGCTGAAAAGTTTCAAAGATGTAATGCCCATCAAGAGTTGGAATATTCAAGGAAGACAACAACCTATACAAGTGTGTGTGGTGTATTTTTGTTTGCTTGTTTTGCTTTTAATTTTCTTTTTCTTTTTAGCTGTGCATCACTTTCTTCAAATAAAGTATTCTTTCAAATACCAATAAGTAAAGATAAAAGTAAAATTGATCTAGATAATAGAGGAGCCAGAACTAAGAAATTAATAATTGCCAGTTCATATTGCTCCATAGATTTTTAAAAATCTTCCTCTAATCAAAAATGTGTGTTTATATTAACAATCACATCTTTTAAATTAAATAGATAGATATATGCATCTGTGTGCATTTTAATGCTTCTATAATTTTGTAATTCACAACAAAAATGGTAATGTTAGATGTTATATGTATTATGACTCATCTAATAGAAAAATATGACTTAATTAACAAAAACACTATTAGAGGTCAGATCATAGGAGAGTAAACATTTTTACATAACAAAAGACATTAAGCCACAGTGCACCTAATTATTGCACCTGTTATGCAATACAACTAAATTCAGAAACACCCAAAATATCCAAATAGCCTCTTCAGATTCCTCAAAGAAGTTTGACCTGCATTTGAGTCTCTTTAAATGACAGCAAACTGCATCCATCAGACAACTTCTGATGTTTCCTGTTAACCTTGACTTTAACAAGAAAATAAAGAAATGTAAACATTACCAAAGATAGGTCACTTACCATAAATGCCTGTTGAGATACAGGGAAACGCCTGTGAATAAACCACAAAAAAACAGAATCAATTTTAAAGGTCCAGCTCTCTCCAAACCCAACAACCTCTATTTCAACATCTATTTTGCTTGATAATGGGATGCCTTCTACCCACATACTTTGAGCTCTGAACTCTACTCAGGTGAAGTAGGAGACATTGTGGAAATGGTATATTTGATTAAATTTTCTTTACCAGCAATTATTCCAGCTCACAAGAGGTAAGGGTCAAATTACCAGGAATCTTGGGAGCCAGTTGTTAAACATAGTTACAAGGAATTATATCACATAAGCCTACAATGAACTAAAGTCATATTGAAAAGAAATAATCATTCATCTTCAAGTCCTAAGTTTTGCCAGGTTTTACTATGACCTTTGCTATTGAGATGACCATGAGTATTATATGTGTCTGTGGAAATATGGTATACCAGTATGGTATGCTATTGGGCATTCTCTCCCAGCTCTGTATGAAATGACATCATGTTGGTGGCATAAAATCTGAAAATACCAATCAACATTCATCTGTGTCAACTGAACCCACAGGTTGGCTATGGAAATAAAATTTTGATAAGATTTAACAGAAGGATTCAGTTGGAAATACAGAATTTCTAATAAAGGGCATCACATATTCTATTCTATTCAAGAAGGAACATTTAGAACCTTACATGAACAACTGACTGTTTCACAATTGGGAAAGGAGTACGGCAAGGCTGTATGTTGTCATCCTGTTCATTTAACTTACATGTAGAGTACATCATGCGAAATGCAGGGCTGGATGAATCACAACTGGAACCAAGATTGCGGGGAGAAATACCAACAACCTCAGATAAGCAGAGACATCACTTTGCTGACAACAGTTCCTGTAGCTAAGGTTTTTCCAGTAGTTATGTATGGATGTGAGAGTGGGACCATAAGAAGGCTGAGTTCCTAACAACTGATGCTTTTGAAATGTGGTGCTGGATAAGACTCTTGAGAGCTCCTTGGACTGGAAGGAAATCAAACCAGTCAATGCTAAAGAAATCAACCCTGAATATTCATTGGATGGACTGATGCCGAAGCTGAAGCTCAAATAGTTTGACCACATGATGTAAAGAGCTAACTCATTGGAAAAGAGCCTGATGATGGCAAAGACTGAGGCAGGAGAAGAGGGCAGCAGAGGATGAGACTGTTAGACAGCATCACTGACTCAACAACATGAACTTGAGTGAACTCTGGCAGAAGTGCCAAGAATATTCAGAAGAAATGTACAAAAAAGATCTTCATGACCCAGATAATCATGATGATGACTCATCTAGAGCCAGACATCCTAAAATGTAAAGTCAAGTGGGCCATAGAAAGCATCACTATGAACAAAGCTAGTGGAGGTGATGGAATTCCAGTTGAGCTTTTTCAAATCCTGAAAGATGATGCTGTGAAAGTGCTGTACTCAATATGCCAGCAAATTTGGAAAACTCAGCAGTGGCCACAGGACTGGAAAAGGTCAGATTTCATTCCAATCCCAAAGAAAGGCAATACCAAAGAATGCTCAAACTACCACACAATTGCACGTGCTAGTAAAGTAATGCTCAAAATTCTCCAAGCCAGCCTTCAGCAATATGTGAACCATCAACTTCCTAATGTTCAAGCTGGTTTTAGAAAGGTAAAAGAATCAGAGATTAAATTGCTAACATCTGCTTGATTTGGACTGAAAAGAAACCAGGAAGTATATCCCTGTTATTATTTAGTGTCTAAAATCTGACCACTGAGGTCTTTCCCAATCTGCATCCATGGCCTTCCCACATCAAATTACTATTATTTATATATTACTACATTACTAATTCTTCACTACATTACTCTACTAATTACTACCTTTCTACATTAATTGCTATATTCTTAATTTAATATTATATATTATAAATCACTATTATTATAATACTATTATCTTATATGCCCAGCAGTCAACATCTCCTTTCTGTTATTTTAGAAGATAATATCATTTTAGAATCTGAGTTATGTAACTTAGACTGATTGCTAACATTGACTGAATGTGGGCATATGTTAGGGTATCATCAGGCAAGCGAGTTCTTTTTAGTTGGAGGAAACAATTTTGATTCTCGCACATGGATCTTAAATATGAACTTTCAGAAGACTGGGGGGAGGTGGTGGTCATAATTGGGAACAGGCTGAAAATGAACCAGAAATGTACAGCTGTTGACCATAAACTTGCTGCAATGGGCAGGGGCTGGGAACTAGACCAGGGACAGGGAAAGAAGGGCTAATCTCTCTTTCTAGTATTTTCTCTATTGTTCATAGAAAGATTTGGGTGAGGACGAAGATGTTGATAGTGATGATGATTTTGCTGATGATGATATATCTATTGTGAGTCATCATAATACCAAGAAAATACACAAATATTATAATGAGTTTAGAAACAGTGTGGCATAACATGCTAATCATGGGATCAAGATTGCTGGGAGAAATATCAAAAACCTCAGATATGCAGATGACACCACCCTTATGGCAGAAAGTGAAGAGGAACTAAAAAGCTTCTTGATGAAAGTGAAAGAGGAAAGTGAAAAAGTTGGCTTAAAGCTCAAAATTCAGAAAACTAAGATCATGGCATCCAGTCCCATCACTTCATGGGAAATAGTTGGGGAAACAGTGGAAACAGTGTCAGACTTTACTTTGGGGGGCTCCAAAATCACTGCAGATGATGACTGCAGCCATGAAATTAAAAGATGCTTACTCCTTGGAAGAAAAGTTATGACCAACCTAGATAGTATATTCAAAAGCAGAGACATTACTTTGCCAACTAAGGGCCGTCTAGTCAAGGCTATGGTTTTTCCAGTGGTCATGTATGGATGTGAGAGTTGGACTGTGAAGAAAGCTGAGCACCGAAGAACTGATGCTTTTGAAGTGTGGTGTTGGAGAAGACTCTTGAGAGTCCCTTGGACTGCAAGGAGATCCAACCAGTCCATTCTGAAGGAGATCAACCCTGGGATTTCTTTGGAAGGAATGATGCTAAAGCTGAAACTCCAGTACTTTGGCTACCTCATGTGAAGAGTTGACTCACTGGAAAAGATTCTGATGCTGGGAGGGATTAGGGGCAGGAGGAGAAGAGGAAGACCGAGGATGAGATGGCTGGATGGCATCAGTGACTCGATGGACGTGAGGCTGAGTGAACTCCAGGAGTTGGTGATGGACAGGGAGGCCTGGCATGCTGCGATTCATGAGGTCACAAAGAGTCAGACATGACTGAGCAAGTGAACTGAACTGAACTGAACTGGCAAATCATGAAGTACAGGGAAACCTGGCGTGCTTCAGTTCATATGATTGCAAAGAGTGGGGCACAGCTTAGCAACTGAACAGCATATTCTATTCTTATATTTAAGTTGTGTGCTATACATTCTTAGTATCAGTAAAACTTAAAAATAATGTCATAGAGTAACATATTAAAATTTTGGACTTCCCAGGTGGTGCTAGTGGTAAAAAACCTGCCTGTCAATGCAGGAGATGTAAAAACCTAGGGAGGAAGAAGATCCCCTGGAGCTGGCCATGGCAACCCACCCCAGTATACTTGACTGGAGAATCCCCATGGACAGAGGAGCCTGGAGGGCTGTAGTCAGTAAGATCACACGAATAGGATATGATGAAAGTGACTTAGCACACACACTAATTTTTTGAGTCATTTTTAAAAACAATTGCTGGTAGACTACTGATTATACCAGAAACTATGGATTGAATGCTCATGTCCACCCAAATGTAGAAGCTGAAACTCTAAGGTGATGGTATTTGGAGGTGGAAACTTTGGGAGTTAATTAGGTCATGACAGTTGAGCCTCCATGATGGGATTAGAATTCTTAAAAGAAGAGGAATAGAACAAGCATGCTCTGCTCTCCATCAGGTGAAAACACAGTGAGAAGATGTCCATCTGCAAACTAGGGGCTGCACCTGCACCAAACACCAGATCAGTTGGCATCCTGATCTTTGACTTCTCAGCCATGAGAAATGAACGCCTGCAGTTTAAGCCATCTAGTAATTTATGGCTGCTGCTGCTGCAACTAAGTTGCTTCAGTTGTGTCTGACTCTGTGCGATCCCATAGACAGCAGTTCACCAGGCTCCCTCGTCCTTGGGATTCTCCAGGCAAGAACACTGGAGTGGGGTGCCATTTCCTTCTCCAGTGCATGAAAGTGAAAAATGGAAGTGAAGTCGCTTAGTCGAGCTCGACTCTTAGCGACCCCATGGACTGCAGCCCACCAGGATCCTCTGTCCATGGGATTTTCCAGGCAAGAGTACTGCAGTAGGGTGCCACTGCCTTCTCCAGTACTTTGTTATAGCAGCCAATAAAAGACATTGTACTTTATTTAGCAATATTTAGAGTTCGATTAAAAGAGTTAATGAATAAATGTAAATAGAGTGAAGTCAAAATCAAGCTTTCTAATAACAGAAGGGGATCTGAGAATGGTCATGTTCTCCTGCCAATGTATCTATATGTAAATCTGCTCCAGTTGCTGTCATCTTTGTCTTTTCCCAGGATAAATGCAGATTATAACATTTACCATATAGAAATATGCTGCAGGAATTCATGACAGGATTGTTTATAAAAGGACTGATGTTGCACTAGAAATTCAAAAAACTGCAGCTGCTGTTAGTAAGAACTAATACGATGGCTGAGCTCAATCATAATGAAATGCTTAAGCCTTTTTAATTTATGTCTTAGGGTTAAATGTGTATTGCATTTTATTTTCCTTAACATTTTATTCTTATTTTATTTTAATATAAATTTATTTTAATTGGAGATTAATTAATTTACAATATTATTGGTTTTGCCATACATCAACATGAATCTGCCACAGGTATACTTGTGTTCCCCATCCTGAAACCCCCTCCCTCCTCCCTCCCTATACCATCCCTCTGGGTCATCCCAGTGCACCAGCTCCAAGCATCCAGTATCATGCAATCAAACCTGGACTGGCGATTCATTTCATATATGACATTATACATGTTTCATTGTCATTCTCCCAAATCATCCCATCCTCTCCCTCTCCCACAGAGTCCAAAAGACTGTTCTATACATCTATCTTTTATATACATCTTCTGCTATCTCGCATACAGGGTTATCATTACTATCTTTCTAAATTCCATATATATGTTAGTATACTGCATTGGTGTTTTTCTTTCTGGCTTACTTTGTATAATAGGGTCCAGTTTCATCCACCTCATTAGAATTGATTCAAATGAATTCTTTTTAATGGCTGAGTAATACTCCATTGTGTATATGTACCACTGCTTTCTTATCTATTTGTCTGCTGATGGATATCTAGGTTGCTTCCATGTCCTGGCTATTATAAACAATGCTGCAATGAACACTGGGGTACATGTCTGTTTCAGTTCTGGTTTCCTCGGTGTGTATGCCCAGCAGTGGGATTACTGGGTCATAAGGCAGTTCAATTTCCAGTTTTTAAAGGAATCTCCATACTGTTCTCCATAATGGCTGTACTAGTTTGCATTCCCACCAACACTGTAAGTGGGTTCCCTTTTCTCCACATCCTCTCCAGCATTTATTGCTTGTAGACTTTTGGATTGCAGCCATTCTGACTGGTGTGAAATCGTACCTCATTGTGGTTTTGATTTGCATTTCTCTGAGAATGAGTGATGTTGAGCATCTTTTCATGTGTTTGTTAGCCATCTGTATGTCTTCTTTGGAGAAATGTCTATTTAGGTCTTTGGCCCATTTTTTGATTGGGTCCTTTATATTTCTGGAATTGAGCTGCAGGAGCTGCTTGTATATTTTTGAGATTAGTTGTTTGTCAGTTGCTTCACTTGCTATTAT
>SJYC01075332.1:0-22807 GCA_006408675.1 Madoqua kirkii | reverse complement strand
AAGATTTTTTGTATTTCCATACAAATTGTGAAATTATTTGTTCTAGTTCTGTGAAAACTACCGTTGGTAGTTTGATAGGGATTGCATTGAATCTATAGATTGCTTTGGGTAGTATACTCATTTTCACTATATTGATTCTTCCAATCCATGAACACGGTATATTTCTCCATCTATTAGTGTCCTTTTTGATTTCTTTCACCAGAGTTTTATATTTTTCTATATATAAGTCTTCTGTTTCTTTTTTTTTTTTTGAGGTGGCCATTGAGTCTTCCTTTTATTAAACCAGCATCATTAAGATATAATTTATATATATTAAATGCACCCATTTAAAATATATACTTCCAAGAGTTTTGGCAACCATTGTTAAAGATAAACTGTTTTTGTTTTGTTATCTTTAAGTCCGTTTGAAATCAATGGCAACACTTATTCCTGGCCTCAGGGAATAGAGAATTACAAAGCGCAAAACACAACAGTTTTCTGTTTCTTTAGGTAGATATATTCCTAAGTATTTTATTCTTTTCATTGCAATGGTGAATGGAATTGTTTCCTTAATTTCTCTTTCTATTTTCTCATTATTAGTGTATAGGGATGCAAGGGATTTCTCTGTGTTGATTTTATATACTACAACTTTACTATATTCATTAATTAGCTCTAGTAATTTTCTGGTGGAGATTTTAAAAGAATGTATATTTATTCCCTTTGCTTGGATCTTCTATTTAAAGTCACAATTTATATGATTTGTTTTGGACACAGTAATATTAATAATTGACTGTTGAGCTTAGTTATAGGTCTGTGAAACACTTTTTTCCTTTCATTTCCCTAGTAAATGCTACTAGTTTCTAATTTTAAAAAAAAAGGACAGTTTCTGGGATGGAGTAGAAGCTATTTTCTAAATGAATTGAATTAATTATTTGATTCCTTGAATTATTGCTGCTGCTTCTGCTGCTAAGTCGCTTCAGTCTTTGAGGTGCCAGTAAATCTGAAGGATTTTCTCAAACTACTCCATCCATCCCGTGACCCTCAACCATGAAAAGATAGAATGGAGAAAATTCTTCTGAAAATATGGTAGTTTTTTTTTTTTTTACAGGCATTCACCAGGTTTCTCCATATGCATGTAAATCAACTGCATGCTTACTATAAGTCATTTGTTGCTAACAGTAAGGACTTGACATTCAGGAATGGCCTGCTTAGAAATACAAATTAGAAAATTAGAGAGGATTCAGAGTTATCCCTGTCACTTGTGCCATGCCTATTCATGTTTCATTGTGCTTTTAAATGCAGTGGAGAGAGGTGAGTTACAGCTGATGCCTCAGGAATTCCATGGAAACAAACTAAACACATAAACATTATCTATCTTGTGCTCCACGCAGACAAAGAGAAAATTTCAGAACGGTTGCATCAAGCCATCAAGCAGAAACTACTAGCTACTAGAATGGTTTCCACAAGCCAGTCGCCTAGAAATCCCAGCTGGACACCCTTTCCATTCTACATGTTGGAGAGTTTAGTTAACTGCTTGGAGCATCTGTTTTCTCATCAGTAGATGGAAACTCAAAGTTCTCCTGAGGGGTTTGTGGAAGGATGAGGAGGAATGAAGAACACATAGCATTGTGTCTGATGAGGGGCATTATCTCAGCTAATGCTGATTCTTCTGTTGGCCACTATAATGACCACCAGGCTTTGTTTTAGCAGGGATGTATTGCCCTAGGGGCTTCCCTTGGGGCTCAGATGGTAAAGAATCCACCTGAAATACAAGAGATCCTGGTTCAATCCCAGGATCAGAAAGATCCCTGGAGAAGAGAAAGGCTACCCACTCCAATACTCTTGCCTTGAGAATCCCATGGACAGAGGAGCCTGGAGGGCTACAGCCCACGGTGTCGCAAAGAGTCAGACATGACTGAAATGACCGAGCCCACACACAGGCACTGTTGTGCTAGCGCAGGGCTTCCTGACCTTGGCACTGTTGATACCTGGGACCAGACAGTGCTTTGTTGCTCAGGGCTGCCTGGAGCATGGAGAGAAGCATAGCAGCTTCCCCGTGCTCTCCAGCCACTTGCTAGGAGCAAGCTCGCAGTCTTGACAATCAAAAACATTTCCAGGTATTGTCACATTTCCGCAGGGGGTGAAATCACCCCTGGCTGAGGACTACTGCCCTAGAATCTAGCACCTAGACCCCAGCAGGGCTGTCTGCAGACAGCCTTCAACTGTCAGCCTTTTCAGGGATGGTCTCAGGCGCAGAGACTCTCCTCACTGGGGCCATGCCCTAGCCCATAGTCAGTGCAGAGTATAAAGGCCCTGGCTCATCTCGGCTCAAGTCAGTGTAGGACCCTGGAGAACCATAGCCACCGGCAAGCCACATGTCAGCTCACCCCTTTCCCCTTGCCCCCTCTTGTTACCCTTCTCCCCTGTCTTCTCCAGGTGCTGATCTCCAGGCACAGCTCAGTAAACGTCCTGCACCCTGAACTCTGTCTCAGAGTCCGCCTCCAGGGGAACTGATCTGACTTCACTCCCTTCTGCTTTCCTCTTACGTCCAGTATTACCAGTCATTCTCCCATCAGACTCAGCAGAAGAGAGCACACCAGACCACTAACGGCAACTTTCATTTGCCTCAGCTCCCAGTTCTTTCTCAGAATCTATCACTCAACTTAATAACTGAGTCTGAATGCACCAACTGTCTTGTCTGTTTTAACAAGGACAAATAGCTTCATCTGAAAATGACACTGTTGCCTTCAAAGTGAAGGTAGACAGTTGTGTAATGGAGCATGGTGTTGATAATATTATTGTATTAAACACAAAGGCAATGATAAAGCAGAGATGGGATTGCAATAGCATGGAAAAACTCATTGTATGTAAAGCAACTTTGCATATAATTCATCCATATAAATTTCCTAATTGATCACCTTTTATCATGAGAAAAAGAGAGGAACAGAGAAAGAAAACAGTGAGCAAAGTGAGCTCAATTAAAGGGTTTTACAGAACATTTGTTCTTTGCCATACTAAATTTCTGATAGGGCCACCAGAAGTGAACAACATAGGATTTCTTTATTTCAAAGTTATATTTAATATTACCACCTCCCACAAAAATCCTCTCCTGTGGAAGAATGATAGATTACATTATACCAAAACCCCGGCAGTTCAGCCTGGTTTATTTTAAACTGCATGTAATTCTGCAGTCACCTGTAGAACTTGGGGAATTGACATCATCAGCCCACTTTGTAAGGCTCCAGACTCCCCTTCCAGCAGGCAAGCCCCAGGAGCAAGGACGTCTCCATGCTAATCACAGCTGAACATACAGCGACCGGAAACTTCAGAGCACTTGACTGCCAGCCAGTATTATGTTTTTACTTTTCCCAAATCAGCATGTACTTCCCTCTTGTAGGAAAAATATTCATTTGACTCGGAGAGTGAGAGAGGATTTTTCTTTTGTAAAATTATAGATTTCCACCTGGAAAATACTTCTTTAGCCCAGCACTTTGATTTCAAGTACATTTGTAGGAACACTAAAATCCTCAAGGCTGTAGACTATGCTTTCCATCCTTTTGAATGCCTATTTCCACTTCTCTCATTTCTGTCTCAATAATTTAAGGGGAAAGAAAGAAATACCCCTCAACCTTTGTTTTGACCCTAATGGTGCCTCAAGCTCAATGCAGTGAGCCCTTAGCCAGCATTATAATCATCGTGTGCTTTCCTTTGATCTTAGAATCATACAAAGTGGGAATTTCTTCCTCTCCTCCTTATCCAAGGTCACTACCATCTACCCACTGCTTATACAGGAGCCTTGTGATCTAAGTAGGTCTGACTCCACCCTCAGTTCCACAAGAAGGTGATGACTGAAGAAGGTAAGTAGCACACATCTCCTTTAGTCGCAAGGATGGAGAGATGGGGAGTTGTGGCATCACTGAGCTGATGGTGTAAATTAACTATAAATTAACTGCAAAGTGGTCTCAACCTCTGGAATCTTTCAGTTGCTTAGTCAACATTTTCCTCATCACTTAGTCAGTTTTAGTTAGGTACTTCATTATTTGCAAGCAAAAGCATGCTACCTAATACAACTTTCATTTAAATGTCTGTGATTATATATCACTGTTCACTGACTTGAGGAAGCTGTCAATTGTAAGAAATACCATTATGCTGTTGTACATTGTGTGCTGCTAAACAAGAGGAACAGTGAAAATACACTTTCCTACCACTTAGGATTTTTATTCTATACCTACTGAAATGACTATTTTGGATTTATTTAAAGTGTTTCTTAAGTCATAACTTGCTCTGCTGCTAAGTCGTTTCAGTTGTGTCCGACTCTTTGCAACTCCGTAGACGGCAGCCCACCAGGCTCCCCCATCCCTGGGATTCTCTAGGCAAGAATACTAGAGTGGGTTGCCATTTCCTTTTCCAATGCATGAAGTGAAAAGTGAAAGTTGCTCAGTCATGTCCAACTCTTAGCGACCCCATGGACTGTAGTCTACTAGGCTCCTCCATCCATGGGATTTTCCAGGCAAGAGTACTGGACTAAAAAGGATAAAAACTGGTTACAATTTCCTCAAACTTTCCTCATGTGAAGAGTCTGGTATTTCTGAATGACTTTTCAAAACAGGATTCTAGACATGAGCTTCCCATAGTTTTATCCCTGTGCTCTCAACATGATATTGACTCAGGCCATCACAAGTGCTCCACTGCTGACCCAGAACATTCCTTCTAGGCCCATGACACCCTCTCTGAAACTTTGGAAGCTGGCTCCTTCCTTGTTGCTAAGAAAGGTATTTGGAAATATCAAAGACACATACCTCCTTAAATGGCCCCTAACTGGTTGGGCAGCTGAAGGTCAAGATGTCTGGTCAATGCCTTAGGGAAGACGACAAGCGTATGCATGTACAGCAACAAGACCTTACTGTAAGTAGGCTTGACTGTAAACAGCCTGGGCTATAAGAGGCATCCTACTTTCAAAGAAGTTAGAATATGAGAAAATGTGCATCAGTGAAACTTAGGGTACTGCTCTTTGTCTTTAGATGTCTGGTTATCAGCCCAGTAGGTTGTACCAAAATCCTCTTAACCCCAGGATGAAGCATACTTGGGTATTTCTCAGACTGTGATATACCTCACTCTAGGAGTGTGCAAGATATTTTGGTATACAGAAAATAGTCACTGTTCATTCCAATGTAATATCAATATATTATTTTTATATGCTGTATTAATGAGCCAAGAGTATGCCCCTCAGGGCCTCAGTTTCTCTAATTATGAAAGGAGCAGAGTTGGACTGGATGGATCAGTTCAGTGATTACATTCTGGAATGCTATGAAACAGCCTCTTTTGCCTCTCTAAAGCTCAGGATAAAGGTGCTGAAGAGCCAGGCAATTTTACAGCATCCTGAATTCTTCAGTGTTTAAACATGGGAGGTAGTAACATAGCAACAACAGCTGTCATTCTTGAATTACAGCAGTCTGCTCCTTATCTGTGGTTTTGCTTTTCTCAGTTTCAGTGACCGCTGGTCAACTGCAGTCCGAAATTATTAAACGGAAAATTCTTGAAGTAAACAATGCACAAATTTTAAATTGTGCTCCATTCTGAGTAGCGTGGTGAAAGCCAGCATCACCTCACTCCATCCCGCCTGGGGCGTGAATCCTCCATGTATCCTACCTGCTGGTCACTCAGTAACCACCTCACTTACAGCGAGGCTGTCGCAGCACTGCTGAGTCTCAGTGCTTGCGTTCAAGTAACACTTCCTTCTCTTAATGACGGTCCCAAAGCCCAAAGGCAGTGGTGTCGGCAATTTGGATATGCCAAAGAGAGGCAGTGCTTTCCTTAGGTGAGAAGTGAAAACTCTCAGCTCAAAAGAGAAAGGAAAAAGAACAAGCAAACAAATCTGTGTACTCTTGTCGTCACACTGCAAACTGTGAAACTTACAGCCATCGTATGTGATAAGTGCTCAGAGAACACGGAAAAGGCACCGACTTTGTACAATAAGGCTTTCTGAGAAAGAGAGAGACTGTATTCAAAAAACTTCTATTACAGTACATTGTTACAGCTGTTCTATTTTATTATTAGCTATTGTTGCTAATGTCTTGTATGTTTGTGCATGTGTGTGTTAGGGGGACAGCTCAGTCACTCAGTCCTGCCCGACTCTTTGGGACTCCATGGATTGCAACCCACCAGGATACTGGAGTGGGTTGCCATTTCCTACTCCAGGGGATTTTCCAGACCCAGGGATCCAACCCGCAACTCCTGGGTCTCCTGCACTGGGAGGTGAATTCTTTGCCACTGAACCATCTGGGAAGCCCTGTTAATCTCTTACTGTACCTAATTTATCAACTAAAAACTTAATCATAGATATCTATGTCAGGAAAAAAATACAGTATATATAGAGTTGAGTACTATCCATATTTTGGGCATCCACTGGGGGTCTCAGAATGTATGCCCCACAGAAAAAGGGGATCACTGCACTCCAGTGTGCTAAGCATGGGCTTAAAACTCTATGCAGAAAATCTGATTCATTTTCATGAACAATCCTGTGATAAAGAACCTATCACTCTCTTTTCATAAACATGGAAGAGAGAAAGCTAAGACAGTGAATTCCCTCGGGGTCACAGAAATTTATTTTGTGTAAGATATCTACTTTATGTAAGGCATAACTGATCGTTTCCCTTCACACTTGTTAACTGCACAAAGAATTTGTAAGTAATTCTCAAAAGGCTGAAAGAAGACAGGCACGAGGAGACACAGTGGGAATCCCTTACTACAGCCACAGTGCTTTCTTCCTCAGATTCAGCTAGAAAAGCCTCCCCTCAGGCCGTCACAGAAAATAGCTCGGTGACCATTACACCACTCCATTCATTTAGATTTTGAAGCCTGAGACTGTGTCTTTTTCCTGATCTCAAACCCTTAGTCCCTTCAAATCACGTTTTAATAAAACGTGAAGTCATGTTTTCTGTGGCCTTCCTCCCACTTGTCCTTGTGCTCACAGAGTTCCAGCCACACTGGTCTTCAGTTTTTTCAAACAGGGAAGCGTGATCTTGCGTCAGGACTTTGGACTAGACATCTCCTGTCTGGAGCACTTCTTTGTAAGTTACTGATCAGATACCGCCTCCTCAGGGAGGCTCCAGGCCTCTTCCCTCAGGCTGCTGGGTCTCCATGACTCTTCTGCCACCTGACAGACAGGTGTTTGCTTGCTCAATGCCTCCTCAACCTTGGTCTCCCCACTGGCAGGCAGAATCTAGGTGGCTCTTTGTCTTCCTTATGATTGCATCAGTTGCAGCTAGAATGAGGCCTGACATTCAATAACTATCTTTTGAATGGATGAATGAATGAATAATTGTGTTATATGGCCACACATAGACTTTTTTTTCCCCTACAGAAATTGGAGCATATGTTGTGTTTTATCTTCTGATACTATCTTTTTTCATGTCCTAGATGTTGGAGATCTTTCACTGTCCATGTACAGTGATATAAAGTCTACATAATATTCTAGGCATGGTTACACTATGTTTACTTAACATGATAAACATGTAGTAGGTTGTTTGTAAATATTGCTGTAATAACCCTTCCATAAGCATTCTTTACTATGCCTTTATGTAGCTAACATATTCTAACGGGATATATTCCTAGAAATAACATTAATTTGTTTAAATGAGCAAATTGACCTAAATGAAAAAGTTTAAAATTTTAAAATACAGTCCTTCCACGACCCTCCTCACATACTTAAATCCACAAATGCCCAAGTCACTTGCATAAACTATGTAGTATTTGCATATATTCTATACATACCTTCCCATGTACTTTAAATCATCTCTAGATTACTTATAATATCTAATACAATGTAAATGTGATGTTAATAGTTGTAAATACAATGCAAATGATATGTAAATAGTTGCCATTACAGGGAAAATTGAAGTTTCACTTTTTGGAACTTTCTGGAATTTTTAAAAATATATTTTTGATCTGTAGTAGGTTGAATCTACAAATAGGAAAGTAGATAGCTACAGAGGGCTGATTGTACTGACAACTGCTCCCCTTAAAATATTTTTTCAGTATAAAATCTCTTCAACAGTAAAGACAATAATTCCACTCCCCCCTTATTCCCATTACATGGGTGAATAGAGCAAAAGAATGCTGTCTCTTTAACAAATTACTGGAAAATGCAAACATTATCAGGGCATTCCCTTCCATAAAGTTAGATAACCTGAAGGCCAAGGTCATTTAAAGGAGCCTTTGAATGACATCAGGTAGAAATGGACAGGGTTGGAGCGCATGGCAGAGGCTCCCCGGGCACTGTGATTATAAGCAATAGCTTTGTTTTTGTTTTCTTCATTATACCTTGGAAATAGCTGTCATAAAGTCATTTAATGCCAGCTGCTTTCGTGTTTATAACTACAACTCCATGCAATATAAAACAAACTATTACACAGTCATGAATAGGAGCAGTCCTCTTGTAAACTTTATATTTTCCAAGAAGACAGATGGGTTACTTCCACCATGAATTTATATGGATGCAAAATGTCAGAACCAGCAAAGGGAAAAAACCCTGCCTTTTGCCTGAGCTTGCTCAAGTGACTGGTAGGAATGTTTTACTAGAAACTATATGTATATGAAAATGAGAACTAGTCTCCATAAACCCACTGAACCCAAAAGAATGTGCATTCTTTTCCCAAATGTCTACATCTGTAAACTCCTTTTACACAGAAGCAAAGGAAGAAACAAAAGTTAAAACCAAAAAAGGAAAAAACAAACAAGCAAACAAACAAACAAAAATTCTTTCCATGTTGATAGCAAACCAGTGGTGCTATATGGAAACTCCTACTGAAACAAAATATTCCTAAAAGGATGCTTTTTTCCCATAAACTTGACCACCTCTAATTTTGAAAGTATCTGTTCCCATGTCTTTCTCAAAATTAAATATATGTAGCAGGCTCATTCTACACCCCTGGCAAGACGAGGGGAGGATGAGGGGATGGCCTTAGGGGCCCCTTTCTTGGGTGGAGCTGGGGAAGCTGAGAAGTAAATCACCCTCTTGAGACTGAAAGGCCCACAGCCATTGTGGGGCCAGACTCTTTCTGCACAGAGGGGCCTTCCTGGCCGAAGAAGGGGCCAGGATGACAAGGAAGCCCCCTGTGCATATAGTACTGAGGGACCAGTGCACTGCAGGAAAGAGCCCAGGGCTGTAGGCAGAGCTTTGGAGGACTTAGGGTCCTGGAGCTTCCCTCAGCATGCTGGAAGGGACACCACCATCCTTCACCATCTGCACCCTTGCCAGAGGCAGGCACCCCTACACAGCCACGACTGTCACGGGGATGCCCTTGGGCAGCCGGGCCCGCTTTGCCAGTGCACTCAGAGCACAAGGAGTTGGGGATCAGGCACCTCCAGGGCAGCCCCTAACTGATATCTGACCAGTTAGGGGTGTGGAGGCATCCCACTCCTGCATCCTTGCCCTGGAGGGGACAAAGCAGAGCTGTGACCTGCATTATCCGGCAAGCGTCACTGGGGGACTTTGCCATCACCTAGGACTAAACCTGAGCTCCACTCTCCTCTTCTGATCTGTCTTCACATCTTGCATCTGTTTTATTTTCCCCTGGGATTTTCCTAACAGATTCCCTTCCCGCAGATCCTCACCCCAGATCCTGCTTTTGGGAACCACTGCAGACATTTATTATTGTCATTAAGCTTGATGTGGCTGCAGAACTTTTATAGCGAAATGAACCTGCAAGGTGATTTGGGAGAAGCTCAGAGGAAACAGAGCCCGTGGTCACTTCTGTTCAGTCTTGGTGAGAGGAAGAAGAAAAAGCAGGTGAATCCTTTAAAGAAGCAAGAAGGAAGAAAGAACATCCTTAAGACCACGAGTAACAAGAACAGAGACCTGGCTCACAGCCAAGGAGGAGCTGCCAGGGTGTACAAAAGGGAGACATTCAGAAAATGACCGTGCAGGGATGAGGCAGTGGTCCTGGGACTTTCTGTCTTCCACGCTGAGGGCAAAGTTCCATAAAGAATGTGCACCAGTGGGATGAGGAGGGAGGTGGGAGGGGGGTTCAGGAGGGGGAACACATGTACAGCCATGGCTGAATAGTGTCAATGTATGGCAAAATCCACTACAATATTGTAATTAGCCTCCAATTAAAATAAATTAATCAAAAAAATAAAGTAAGAGTATTAATTGAAAAAAAAAAAGAATGTGCACCACATAAATAGTAGATAAACCCAAGTAGTAGGTATCATCTACTCATGTGAAAGGGATAGTATTAGTCACGTCTGACTCTTTGTGACTCCATGGACTGTAGACCGCCAGGCTCCTCAGTCCATGGGATTCTTCAGGCAAGAATACTGGAGCAGCTTGCGGTGCCCTCCTCCAGGGGATCTTCCCAACCCAGGGATCCAACCTGGGTCTCTTGCACTGCAGGTAGACTACCATCTGAGCCAACAGGGAAGCCCAGCTACTCAGGGGTTGGAGTCAATCCTTGACTTCCTTAATGATAAGTTGTATCTCTACATCTTTCTTAGGAATAAAGTTGAAGATCTGACTCCCAAAAGAGACGTTTAAGAAACTCTATTAAAACAAGAAACATAGATGACCTCATCGAGGAGTAGCCCCAAAGCCTTGACACGATGGGGTGGTGAGGTGATATTTTCTAACAGTTTATGCATGGATTGGGCACAATGGATATAGTAACTCAACCACTTCTCAGCCAAACCCGTGTCTCCACTCTTCTTCCAAGAATCCCTAATGATCTGTTAACAAACCAACAGCTGTGAGAAGGGAGAGAGATAATACACAGTCAACAATATTTCCTGAAACACCATGGAAAGAAACGAATGCCAGGGTGTCCAGGAGCATCCACTATCAGCTTCTCCTCTGTGACTTAAGCAAAGAGAAAGAAATAAAGATGACATCTAATAAATGCTAAAACTTCCTGGATGTTTTTACATGGCCTTTGCTCTCAAAAGAAGCCTGAGAGGAGGCATTATTATTGTTATCTCCAGAGAGAGTGAGGACGCTCCCCAAAGTTATACCATGGCTAAGAGGAAAAGCTCAGACAGTTCTGATCTGCTGGCTGAAAATTCTAAGTACCTTCCACTGCAGAACAGAGTCCATGAGGTCAGTGGAGAAGGAGGAGGCGAAGACAGAAGAATCCACCTTCAAGCACCCCTGGGCCTTGAGAAAGGATTGGTTAGAGACGAGAATTCTTTTTCCACATCAACAGAGGATGAAAATCCTCCCGGGCACTAGCTACCAGATCTCAACAGTATTAAATCTGCCATCTAATTAAAGATTAGTGTCCCTGAAGATTAGGACATTTTGAGAACCACTGTGTTATTTTATTCTATTCCCACCCCTGTACCAGACAAGCATAGCCCAGGCTGCACCCTTCTTGTGCCCAGCAGACTTCTTTCCTGGGATGCACTGAGGTCCTCCCCTGTCCATCCGTCACAGACCGTATCATTAGAGAGGGAGCGTACTGCTAGATTACCAACACATATGCGGGTTTTCTGCCTGCAGGATTTCTTGAAACCTCTGTTCCATCTCTTAAAATGTCAGTATGTCCTCTTCACAGATTGGGCAATTCCACTTCAGCCCCTCTACACTTCATAGTATGAACTTGAAAACACTACACAGAGAAAGAGATGGGTTTCCACAGGCACCTTTGAAGTCAATTCCATGTGCAAACACCTGACTCCCTTTCCTATGTATGAGAGTTAGGTGAGATTCTCTTGACAGTTGCTTGGGGCCTAACCTACAGTGTGGTTTGTAAAGAATAAGGACTTTAATAAAATGAGTTATGACTATGCAGCTTGAGTCAACATGTAAAGGTAATACATTCTTCTTTCCTCAGTCACAAAGGAAGACATTAATCAAGCCTAATGCATGCTTTATATTTAACAAGGGAATTAATTAGGGGATAATGACTAAGAAAGAGGTGTCTACAGAGCACTCGCTATAGAAATGACTAAAGAAAAAGAAAGAAAGAAAGGAAAAGAAAAAAGGAAATTGACTATAGTCATACTTCCCAAGTTTAGGAATTGATATTCATGGCCAGAAAATGGCTGTGCATTTTGGACCGTCAATAATAGTGAAGACTTTTATCAGCCAGAGCCTATTTTGGAAATGAGCAAAAATAACAGGACAAGGAGCAGCCCGTCTGCAGGGAGATGTCTGACAACTTAGGCCCCAGGAGGTGGGTTATTTGTGTACATTTCCCGGTGATCACCACATCAATCCAACCAGAATTATCTGAGGACAAGGAAGGAAGCAGGCACCTGGCCTTTCATTGTACATGTGAAGGTTCAGTGTTGGCTCCTATACTAGGAGATGAGCAAACCAAGTTTTGCAGAATGTGACACACCTGTGATTCACTAAAAAATAGTTAAGACTAGATTCTGTTCTACTCTCAGGGAGTTAAATAGCATAGGCATTGGGTCATCATTACTGTTACAGAGGCAATGAGGAGGTCATATGTGATGGATAGATAGATGCATGGATGGATGGAAGGGCTGAGGGTGGCAGATGGAAGGACAGATAGATGGAAGAATGGAGGGAATCATTTTGGATGTAGAGGTGGATACTCTCAAGCTGCCACTAGCTCTGGTAGACTTTGACTTCACCAAAAGTTTAATCTAACAATGAATGACTTAATTTTTAACCACAATGCTATAAACACATCTTTCCTAAGGATAAACAAAATAAAAGCCATCCATAACAGGTTGTAACCCTGTCTCAGATAAAACGCATTGCCACCAAGAGTTTCAAGTGTATGAAAGAATTTCTTCCCACCACTTTTCCTCTCCCTCAGTGTTACTGTTTCTTTTCTTTTTTTAGGGGGGGGTTGTTGAAAGTGGAATGCATCCTCAATGTGGAAAATGATAGTTTCATCAGTAACAGATGTCACTTGATGTATCTGAGCAATCTTTTTGAGGACATAGCAAGAAGCCAAAGATTCTGTATTAGGGATTTATTTCTCCCGAGTTACAAGAGCTGTCCAAGGTTCCTATACTCCGTGAAAAACAGTAGTTTCACAACCAACATTTCGCCATGTGATCTCTAGTGCATATCTAATTGTGGAAACTATAAATGATACCTTTTTGGCACACATCACACTCCTGGTATTCAGTGTTCCTGTTAGAAGCACAGATCTCTCAGAGGTGTACTGTTCCTGGCAGTGATCTGTTCCCAGTGGCCCACACATTGCTCCTGTCTCCACCATTGTTGATAGGCTTGCCCAGGCTCCATATGAAATTCTCCCAGGATGAAGAGTTCACTGGTTCAGAAAGTACATGGACCGGTGATTCTCAAATGTCAACATATGTGTATCCACTCACAAGAGCATCTTGCTGAAATAAAAATTTGGCTGCAGTCGACCTGGGGCAGGCTGAGATTATGTGGTTCTGACAGCCTCCCAGGTGATGCTAATATGGCTGATCTGGTCACAAGTACTACACCATAGTAGCCCTTCAAGTCCTACTTTTCAAGGTGACATTGCATGAGTTGAAACCTGAGGAAAACCGGGAGGAAATCACTGGTTCCACTTAACATGGGCGTACCTGAAACGGCAGATCTTCCGAAGCTCCACAGAAGGCAGCAATAAACCAGGGAGAGGCCAGATGATGAAGCCCCTGCTCTTCCACAACCCCTTGTATTTTCCCACAAAACTGCTCTCTTCCAAAACCCAACTCCTTTCATCCTGATAAACACACTTGCCCTTCTGCTCACTGGATATAATGTCAACATGAGTTTCCCTTATTTCCCAGTGGGACTATTTTGTTGTTGTTGTTGTTTCTTTACTTCCATCTGTCCATGTCACTACTATATTTTAGACCCACAGTCAAAGCATTACAGTTTGGACTAGGATAATCCTCACACATCAGTGTGTAGAAAGCCCTTAAGGAGGACTTTTCTTAAAGTGCAGATTCTGACTCAGTAGGTCTGGGTTGAGATCTTCAGTTCAGTTCAGTTCAGTCGCTCAGTCATGTCCAACTCTTTGTGACCCCATGAATCACAGCATGCCACGCCTCCCTGTCCATCACCAACTCCCGGAGTTCACTCAGACTCACATCCATTGAGACTGTGATACCATTCAGCCATCTCATCCTCTGTCATCCTCTTCTCCGCCTGCCCCCAATCCTTCCCAGCATAAGAGTCTTGTCCAATGAATCAACTCTTCGTATGAGGTGGCCAAAGTCCTGGAGTTTGAGCTTTAGCATCATTCCTTCCAAAGAAATCCCAGGGCTGATCTCCTTTAGAATGGACTGGTTGGATCTCCTTGCAGTCCAAGGGACTCTCAAGAGTCTTCTGCAACACCACAGTTCAAAAGCATCAATTCTTCGGTGCTCAGCCTTTTTCACAGTCCAACTCTCACATCCATACATGACCACAGGAAAAACCATAGCCTTGATTGCTACTGCTGCTGCTGCTAAGTCACTTCAGCCCTGTCTGACTCTATGTCACCCCATAGACAGCAGCCTACCAGGCTTGACTAGACAGACCTTAGTCGGCAAAGTAATATCTCTGCTTTTGAATATACTATCTAGGTGGGTCATAATCTTTCTTTCAAGGAGTAAGCATCTTTTAATTTCATGGCTGCAGTCAACGTCTGCAGTGATTTTGGAGCCCCCCCAAAATAAAGGCTGATACTGTTTCTACTGTTTCCCCATCTATTTCCCATGAAGTGATGTGACCAGATGCCATAATCTTTGTTTTCCGAATGTTGAGCTTTAAGCCAACTTTTTCACTCTCCTCTTTCACTTTCATCAAGAGGCTTTTGAGTTCCTCTTCACTTTCTGCCATAAGGGTGGTGTCATCTGCATATCTGAGGTGATTGAAATTTCTCCTGGCAATCTTGATTCCAGCTTGTGTTTCTTCCAGTCCAGCATTTCTCATGATGTACTCTGCATAGAAGTTAAATAAGCAGGGTGACAGTATATAGCCTTGACGTACTCCTTTTCCTATTTACAACCAGTCTGTGGTTCCATGTCCAGTTCTAACTGCTGCTTCCTGATCTGTATACAGATTTCTCAAGAGGCAGGTCAGGTGGTCTGGTATTCCCATCTCTTTCAGAATTTTCCACAGTTTCTTGTGATCTACACAGTCAAAGGCTTTGGCGTAGTCAACAAAGCAGAACAGCTCCCAGATACCTATGCTGCTGATCTTGGGACTCTGCTGTGAGGGGCAAGCATTGAGATCATTACTCATGGACTTTCATGCTCTGACCCCACTGCTCATTTTGACACCTAAACCAGTACAACTCATTATGCTGCAAACAACAGGCAACTTAACTCCAAGTAGCACTCAAAATGAAAAAAAAAAGGCAATTTTTTATACTTTAAAATTTTCAGTGATATCTATAGCATCACCGGTAAGTCTTGATCCAGCCTCTCAATGATATCTCCAGTTATTATAGTAAGTGGCTGCTTGATCTAGGCTAGTTTGCTGGTGTGAATCACATGCATGTACACATGTAGCAGTCGTGAACATCACCTACTGATGAAGAGGATGCCTAGTATATGAGGCGCTTTATTTTCTGCTAAGACAGAAGTTAAGGTATCCCTTCTTGTCAAAATTGCAGATGGACATTTTCTTGGGTTGAGAGGAATGCCTTATGCAAAGACATCTGAGACTGTTTCTGCTGTAAAGACTTATGATTTAGTGATGTGCAAAGTTCCAAACATTTGTTCAAAATTAGAAAGCATAGATTATTAAGGACTAAAAAAAAGAAACCAACAGCAATGCATGAACATATGAATTCTTTTGCCTTTAGACTGAATATACAATGATATATTTTTTATAATTAAAAGAAGTTCCACCTGAACTCATTTCCTGAACTCTCAACCCAATATTTACTTCTCTTCCCCAATCACAGGTAAAGGTTCCCTTTACACCATTTCCTCCTTTTCTGTATCTCCATCTCCATCCTTTCCTGGTTTTGATTTGGTAAAGTGAAGCTATCCTTAACGAGGCACACTGGACACTCTCATAGGACTGAAGCTCCTAATCAACAACTTCAGAAAAGCTAGGAAGGAGAAGGAAAGACAAGACAATGCTTTCCTTAGCTATGGTGAATTTCCCTGAGTTGGTCACTCTAGTCTTTCCATTCAGAATTCTAAAGTTGTCTGGAATCTTGACCCTCATTTTCTTTTTTTTCTTTTTTTTTAATGTGGAGCAACACTTCCAAAAAAAAGTTTTATATTCCTGAAGAAATGTCATGACATTTTACATTCTGCAGTGAATGCACAAGCTCAAAAGATTATGCTGATGTGATGGTGACTCTGCTATCACTTCCAAGAACTGATATATAGAAGAAAAATGCAAATATGTTCACTAAATAGAATCAAGATAAGGTGCTTGTTTATAATTATAGGTCTTAATTCTATTTTCTCCTCTTGAATGATAATGTACACTCTTTTCTAGTTACTTACAGTAAGAGATATTTTAGGAAAATTATTAGGAATGCAAATGTGAACATCTTTGGGTATATTTCATTAGGGAGATTTTTAAGTCTGTAATGACTAGCCTATGATATTTTATGAGCTTTCATAAATGGGTCATTTGTCCAGATAAGAAATTTAGTTATAGAATGAACATAGAGTTATATTTGGATCTTAATTACACAGGCCAGAACCACTCGCAAAGTCATTAGACATAATAATCCCTAAGCTTCTTAGAAGAATGGACTGATCAAGGGTGATCTCACTGAGGCCATTTTCTGGTTTTAAGAGGCCTGAAATTCTACTCTCAGATTTCTCAATAATTTAAATGGTGTAGTGTCTGTGCTAAGATCTCACAGGGCTGTCAGTTTTCAGGAGGAAAACAGAGTCTGGGTCTACAGAGGCCCCACAATTTCTGAAAATTGATGCAGGTATCTGGATAAATCAATAAAATGGAAATCATCTTAGACAAAGTTTTTGGTTTTTTTTTTAACCTGCACTGTGCTGATGCTTTGTTCATTTTGATGTTTTAGTTACTATGTTATAACTTAATGACAAAACATAGCATGGTCAAGAGACAATATACAAAGGGTATTAATTAACACTAATAAAGTGGGTTGGATTTTCCTTCCTTCTTGATCTTTTCTCACTTTATTTCAGCTTTTTTAATAGAGTAAGTGCAAAACTAAATCCCCTCAAACTTGTTTAACCTCTTCTTCACAGGTCATCAACTGTCTCATTAACACAAATAAAATTATAGGTTGTCTTGAAGCTCCAACTGGTAGCAACCACTAATATTATTCACAGCTCTTTTTCCAAGGCAGTTGTGTCCTTGGGAACACAATGAGGAACTCGTTATGGCTGATTCAGCATCTGAATTTTTCAGGCGTTCTTTGTCACCCACCTGGCATTAGGAGCATTAGGAACAGTGTCAGGGGCAGAGAGGAGAGTATCGGGAGGTGCTGAGAATCTCCACGTGGCCACAGGTGTGCCAAGAGGCACAAGAATACCAATGGTGGCGCCAGCGTAGACATTTCCAAGCGCACTCCCGTCGTGCTGTGCGGCACTCAGGATTAACCCCTGGGGACCCATCCTCCTGCACACTGGCATTCCATTTCAGCGAGGAGTAGATGGGCTTTATCGGTTAGAAAATGAAAGATGAGCTTGTATGGATAAACACTGATGTTTCACATTAGGCCATATTTTTCTCCCAGCTCCATATGGAGTCAAAAAGTCAACTGTAGTCAAAGCATAAACTCGTAACAATTTTTAGATGAAATGTGAAACACTAGCTAAATAATTTGAGGACAGTTCTAATACCAACTTATTAGGCTAAATGTCATTGTGAAGTTAGAGGAAGTTGTGTTTTTCTACAATATCTATTCAAACCCATGTGATCATCATGTTATCCTATACTTTCAAGAAAATTTAATAAAGTATCTATAGCAGTATGTAGTTTTAAAAATTTTGCCTGAGAAGAGGGATGGGATAAGGGGAATACCAATATTTTAATTTTTTTAAAACAAGAATACCAATATTTTAATTTTTTTTTCATTAACAGAAAAAAATCGGTTCTGGCAAATTTTTAAAATAAGCCAGTTAACAAAGTAAAAGCAGCAATACTCTATGTTAAGATTATTAAGATTCTCTTTACCAAAAATTCAGACTAACAACCAGGGGAAATTTCAAATTGCTGAAGTATTTTTCTAAGAAAGGTCAATCGTGATTTCTAAAGAGTTTCTGTTTTGGAGTATTGTCCAGGTTGAAATTTGGTTTTAAATACCTTTCTTGTGTGTGTGTGTATATATAACCTAGAGGTAGTTCGTATATGAAGTACCCTAATCAGATATTCAACCTCCACAGATGACTCCATCAAAAATTTCATTTATCAATATTGAAGCAAAGAGGATTAGTTAACAATCAAAGGAGATATTAGAAATAATTCTTTAGTGGTAAAATGAGAGGTGTTCAACATATGTAGCTGGCCAGAGAAGTTGTAAAGGTACCATCACCTTTGCATGAGAGGTGCATGGGAATCAGGCAAGTTCAAGCACCTAAAAGCTTGGGAGCCAAGCCAATATCCACAGCTCTGTCCAGGGTTACAGCTGCACTGAGTGGACGAGTCCATGGCCCGATCTGCCTTCAGCACTGGTTGCTCAAATGATATTTATCTGTAAGGGATTTGTCAGATGCCTGCAGATGGAGGGGTATCACTCACCCTACAGGGTAAGACTAGATGACCATTTTTGTGACTGCATGCTAATGGATGTTTGCATGTGTAACAGAATTCACCCTCAGAAGTACTTGTCCTGTAACACAGAGTTTGATATAGATATGAGTTATCAGTAGGAAATGTTCCTTTCTTTCTATTTTTCACCCCTAAGAGGCCGGTGGGCTTCCCAGGTGGCACTAGTGGTAAAGAACCTGCCTGCCAGTGCAGGAGACACAGGTTGGATCTCTGGGTCAGGAAGATTCTCTGGAGGAGGGAATGGCAACCCACTCCAGTATTGTTGCCTAGAGAATCCCATGGACAGAGGAGCCTGTCAGGTTACTGTCCATAGGGTCTCAGAGAGTTGGACACAACTGAAGCAACGTAGCACGCATGTACACGAGAGGCCAGTGATACTTGACAAATGGATTTAATGATTAGTGATAGAGCTAAAGGTTGCGGGCGGAAACAAGGAAACAAAGGTGGAGCAGATGCCAGTGGCACTGACTCGGGAACAGGCAAGAGGTGGCTAGGATTCCCCAAATACACCCAAGAAGCAAACTTAATGCAGGGGACACACTATTTTTTCCTTTTCAATCAAGTACAAAATATACTATCAGCTCAAAAATTATACACTATACTTCTCCTTGTCAAGATCCATTTAATAGCAGTAAGAACTCGCAAGCTAGAGATACTCAACAGTTCTATTTCTAGTTTGGATGATATTTTGTTTGTTTCATTACATTTAGTCACATCTTTTGGCTAAGAATTTTCTTTTGCTTACAAGTATCTTTATTATTTCCCAATTATTTTTTATTAATATATTTTCAATCTTTCAGAGAAATTAAAAGGAAAGAAGAATGAGTTTTTTTAAAAAGAAGAATGAGAGCAAAAGAGAGGAACAGACCCAGACAGAGACAAAAAATCATAGGGGCCAGATATTAACATCCAATTTAATATCCTAAGTTCTGAGGTGGCACTCCAGTTTATTTCCTAAGCTTAACTAGTTACCACTATACATAATTTGGCTGGTAGAGAATTACACTGATGCTGTACCCATGGCCCCTTAGAGGTCCCTGTTCCTTGCACACCACTGCCTTGTCATCACAGGCTGCTGAGACTCTCTGGCCAGGATGGACGAAGAAAAGAAGGTGGCAGGAATCAGGCGGGGTGATTCTGAGATGTACTATGTATTCCATGAAGTCTGTCAGGGGGTCTCATGGGCTTGAGTCCTCACTGTCAAGAACAATAACGTGTTCAGTAATGCACCTGCATTGGCTTCCTGCCACTTCCATTATTATTCCCTGATCTCCATACCAGTGGGTCCTCGCATTACCTGCAGAATTAACTGCACGTCCTCACCTTCTTACCATGTGAGCTTCTGGGGAAACCCAGACTCACACCTGTGCTAACAGGCATGTGCACTCTTCTCAGTGCCCACAGTAAGCACCCGATTTGAACAAGTCATCTTTCTTCTCCCAGAGACATGAGCCAATAGCCCTTTCCCTTTATTGCTATTTCTGCATTCTATTGCCACATGCTAGTTTTGCTGCTTGGAAGAATTACAGACTGCAGCATTGTGACTCCTGGAACTGCATATAATCACTATTCAAAGGGGGAAAAAACGAACTGCAAAATTAAAGCCTTCCCCACAATTTGATATACAGAAAACAAAGGCAAGAAAGGACACAAGTGGAAACTTAGGGAAGCTTGATGCCTAAGTAAGTCCCCTAAATACGAATGAGTTCCATTTCAAGAGAGCATTTAGAAGTTTCATTTGTTTGTAAGTCCAACAAAGACAGTCTAGGTAACCAGCTAATACAGTTGGCTATAGAGTACTATACTGAAATAGGTTTACAATAATTTCCACACACACACACACACACACAAAAAAAAAACATAAAAAAAAAACACAAAAAGTAAACATTTTAAATGTTAAAGTACAGTACCTTGAAAAGTACAGTATTTCATGCCAAACACACACATGAAGTGATTTACATGACTGTACATGCAAACATGTGTTCACATCTTTGAAAGTTTGCAACTTGAAGGTTTGTATAGGGGACTTATTGTAATTAATCAGGAAAATAACGTATGCATATCATGCATCCTTTGATCCTAAATAGAGGTTATATTATGGTTCCCAGGTGGCGCTAGTGGCAAAGAACCTACCTGTCAATTCAGGAGGGATGTAAGAGATGTGGGTTCTACCCCTGGGTTGGGAAGATCCCCTGGGGGAGGGCAGGCACTCCACTCCAGTATTCTTGCCTGGAGAATCCCATGGACAGAGGAGCCTGGCAGGCTACAGTCCATGGAGTCGCAAAGAGAAGGACACAACTGAGGCAACTTAGCACACAGAGAGATTATATTTTTTCACAAAGGCTCAAAGACCGTCCATTTGTACAGAGTTGATCTATGTCCCCAAGCAGAACTGGCTTCCATGGAAGCTTTAAAATAATAATAATAAACTGATTTTTTTGTAGCTTTATCAGTTGCAAATAAGAAAATTGAGAGAAATGAGGCTAAGTGTATTAATATTGGGATAGTTGACAAGCAAAGATGTTAGAAATAATTCATTACAGGCAAAAATGAGTGGTGTTCAAGATATGTAGTTCGAATTGAAGAAATAAAGATTAGCTGACTGGCTGATCTGACGGTAAGTATTCACTATGAGACAAAAGAAACTTCCCTATAGCAGAACAGATAAAATGACAGTTTCCACAAACCAGCTTGTTTCACCTTTTAAGAGATTCTCTCAGGATTTCCTTTGCCAGACATACTCAAAGATAAATAGAAACATGAGTCTCAGACAAATATTTACAAGTCGTGGCACCACAGGGCTCTCTCCTCCCTGTAATGTTTTGTGTATTTATATGGAGACATGCTTGCAGCGGCTGAAAGATATCGTCTCTGGAGAGGAAGGGCCAGAGGTCATCTTTAATGTGGTTTTATTCCACTGATCTCAGTGGCTGGATAGGAGGGAGAGCTTTCGTTTAGCACTCTGATTCACTTCTGGCAGTGAGTCCTCGTGATTTGCCCCTTCATGGTTTTAAGGTCAAAAGTAAGACGAGATGTGGCTTGCATGAAGTGGATAACAAGCAGAGACTTAAAAAGCCAAGAACTGTTATAGAAACATGTATTTTTAGTTTGTTAGGTCTTGTTCCAAAAGCTAGTGAATACTACCAAGGTTGTAAGCTATAATCAGATAAATGCCATCAAATACTCTAAGAACTTCAACTGTACAGTGAGATCTGTCATGTGCCTGCACCTGGGACCAGGAGGTTAAGCTAAGGTTTGTCATAAACTCTGCAGCAGAGTGCATTCCTATCTATATCCTACATTCTCCAAGAGGACACTCTGCCTCTGGCATTGCAGGGGTGATTTTTTTTTTCTTAAAATAAATTTCTACTTTCCCATTTATGAGGTCCCTGAAATCTTCCACAATTCCTTCATTGTTCCTGCCTTGCATTACCTAGGAGTTTGGGGTTTTGTTGTTTGTTTTGATTTTTTTGTTTGTTTTTTTAATTCAGTAAATTTAAATGGCCACATTGGGTCCCATGTCTTAATGGAATATTTGGAGGTATGACTGCTGTGAAGCTGGATTTGGGGTATCATACACTGGGCTGAGAGATCTGAGGGTCTTGCTGTTGCTAATTAGCTATGAGACCCTGAGGAAACCACTTGATGTTTTTCTGGGTCTTGTGGAAAATGAGGAAGTTACACTTGCTAGTCCATAAAGGTCTTTCCTGACCTGATGGTCTGTGACTCTGGGAGTCAGAGCTAAGCAGCCTTGAGCATTTACCCTGTTGCTGTGCAGTATTCCAGAAGGAGTGTATGGATCACTCACTTCATTCTCACCACCAGCCTGTAAGGTGGGTACTATTTTTATTATTGACCACATTTCCTGAATGAGGAAACTGAGGACCAGAGAGATTCAATGTCTTCTGTGAGGTCACCCAGCCAGTGAGTAGACAAGCTGGAATTGACAAGGCATTCTGCCCTCGTTATTTATTTTCTTTTAAAGGTATTTATATATTATTTTAATTTTTTAAAATTTTATTTAAGTGTAGTTGGTTTACAATGCTGTGTTAATTTCATCTGTACAGCAAAGTGACTCAGTTATACACACACACAGAGACACACACATCTTTTCCAGTCTTTTCCACAATGCTTTGTCACAGAATACTGACTGTAGCTCCCTGAGCT
>SJYC01075331.1:0-13407 GCA_006408675.1 Madoqua kirkii | reverse complement strand
CTCCATACCAGTGGGTCCTCGCATTACCTGCAGAATTAACTGCACGTCCTCACCTTCTTACCATGTGAGCTTCTGGGGAAACCCAGACTCACACCTGTGCTAACAGGCATGTGCACTCTTCTCAGTGCCCACAGTAAGCACCCGATTTGAACAAGTCATCTTTCTTCTCCCAGAGACATGAGCCAATAGCCCTTTCCCTTTATTGCTATTTCTGCATTCTATTGCCACATGCTAGTTTTGCTGCTTGGAAGAATTACAGACTGCAGCATTGTGACTCCTGGAACTGCATATAATCACTATTCAAAGGGGGAAAAAACGAACTGCAAAATTAAAGCCTTCCCCACAATTTGATATACAGAAAACAAAGGCAAGAAAGGACACAAGTGGAAACTTAGGGAAGCTTGATGCCTAAGTAAGTCCCCTAAATACGAATGAGTTCCATTTCAAGAGAGCATTTAGAAGTTTCATTTGTTTGTAAGTCCAACAAAGACAGTCTAGGTAACCAGCTAATACAGTTGGCTATAGAGTACTATACTGAAATAGGTTTACAATAATTTCCACACACACACACACACACACAAAAAAAAAACATAAAAAAAAAACACAAAAAGTAAACATTTTAAATGTTAAAGTACAGTACCTTGAAAAGTACAGTATTTCATGCCAAACACACACATGAAGTGATTTACATGACTGTACATGCAAACATGTGTTCACATCTTTGAAAGTTTGCAACTTGAAGGTTTGTATAGGGGACTTATTGTAATTAATCAGGAAAATAACGTATGCATATCATGCATCCTTTGATCCTAAATAGAGGTTATATTATGGTTCCCAGGTGGCGCTAGTGGCAAAGAACCTACCTGTCAATTCAGGAGGGATGTAAGAGATGTGGGTTCTACCCCTGGGTTGGGAAGATCCCCTGGGGGAGGGCAGGCACTCCACTCCAGTATTCTTGCCTGGAGAATCCCATGGACAGAGGAGCCTGGCAGGCTACAGTCCATGGAGTCGCAAAGAGAAGGACACAACTGAGGCAACTTAGCACACAGAGAGATTATATTTTTTCACAAAGGCTCAAAGACCGTCCATTTGTACAGAGTTGATCTATGTCCCCAAGCAGAACTGGCTTCCATGGAAGCTTTAAAATAATAATAATAAACTGATTTTTTTGTAGCTTTATCAGTTGCAAATAAGAAAATTGAGAGAAATGAGGCTAAGTGTATTAATATTGGATAGTTGACAAGCAAAGATGTTAGAAATAATTCATTACAGGCAAAAATGAGTGGTGTTCAAGATATGTAGTTCGAATTGAAGAAATAAAGATTAGCTGACTGGCTGATCTGACGGTAAGTATTCACTATGAGACAAAAGAAACTTCCCTATAGCAGAACAGATAAAATGACAGTTTCCACAAACCAGCTTGTTTCACCTTTTAAGAGATTCTCTCAGGATTTCCTTTGCCAGACATACTCAAAGATAAATAGAAACATGAGTCTCAGACAAATATTTACAAGTCGTGGCACCACAGGGCTCTCTCCTCCCTGTAATGTTTTGTGTATTTATATGGAGACATGCTTGCAGCGGCTGAAAGATATCGTCTCTGGAGAGGAAGGGCCAGAGGTCATCTTTAATGTGGTTTTATTCCACTGATCTCAGTGGCTGGATAGGAGGGAGAGCTTTCGTTTAGCACTCTGATTCACTTCTGGCAGTGAGTCCTCGTGATTTGCCCCTTCATGGTTTTAAGGTCAAAAGTAAGATGAGATGTGGCTTGCATGAAGTGGATAACAAGCAGAGACTTAAAAAGCCAAGAACTGTTATAGAAACATGTATTTTTAGTTTGTTAGGTCTTGTTCCAAAAGCTAGTGAATACTACCAAGGTTGTAAGCTATAATCAGATAAATGCCATCAAATACTCTAAGAACTTCAACTGTACAGTGAGATCTGTCATGTGCCTGCACCTGGGACCAGGAGGTTAAGCTAAGGTTTGTCATAAACTCTGCAGCAGAGTGCATTCCTATCTATATCCTACATTCTCCAAGAGGACACTCTGCCTCTGGCATTGCAGGGGTGATTTTTTTTTTCTTAAAATAAATTTCTACTTTCCCATTTATGAGGTCCCTGAAATCTTCCACAATTCCTTCATTGTTCCTGCCTTGCATTACCTAGGAGTTTGGGGTTTTGTTGTTTGTTTTGATTTTTTTGTTTGTTTTTTTAATTCAGTAAATTTAAATGGCCACATTGGGTCCCATGTCTAATGGAATATTTGGAGGTATGACTGCTGTGAAGCTGGATTTGGGGTATCATACACTGGGCTGAGAGATCTGAGGGTCTTGCTGTTGCTAATTAGCTGTGAGACCCTGAGGAAACCACTTGATGTTTTTCTGGGTCTTGTGGAAAATGAGGAAGTTACACTCGCTAGTCCATAAAGGTCTTTCCTGACCTGATGGTCTGTGACTCTGGGAGTCAGAGCTAAGCAGCCTTGAGCATTTACCCTGTTGCTGTGCAGTATTCCAGAAGGAGTGTATGGATCACTCACTTCATTCTCACCACCAGCCTGTAAGGTGGGTACTATTTTTATTATTGACCACATTTCCTGAATGAGGAAACTGAGGACCAGAGAGATTCAATGTCTTCTGTGAGGTCACCCAGCCAGTGAGTAGACAAGCTGGAATTGACAAGGCATTCTGCCCTCGTTATTTATTTTCTTTTAAAGGTATTTATATATTATTTTAATTTTTTAAAATTTTATTTAAGTGTAGTTGGTTTACAATGCTGTGTTAATTTCATCTGTACAGCAAAGTGACTCAGTTATACACACACACAGAGACACACACATCTTTTCCAGTCTTTTCCACAATGCTTTGTCACAGAATACTGACTGTAGCTCCCTGAGCTCTACAGCAGCACCTTATTGTTGACCTGTTAGCAGAGGACACCCTCCCCGCCAGGCTGACCTGCCTCTCAAGTCACCTCTGACCTTCATGCTACCCCAGGAGTGAAAGGCCCAGAGCTGCATTGTGTCTCAGCAGGTTCCTGCTAAAGCAGACACTGAAACTAGGATTTTGGAAGCAGTTTCCTTTGGGAGATGATTTCAGAAGAGCCCTGAGGTGGAGGTGAGCAAGCCCAGGAAGAGAGGAAAGCCGCACATGTATCGCTGCTACACAAATCGGTATTGTTGTTGTTGTGCTAGTCACTTGGTCGTGTCCGACTCTTGGTTGACCCCATGGACTGTAGCCCACCAGGCTCCTCTGTCCATGGGATTCTCCAGGCAAGAATACTGGAGTGGATTGCCATTTCTTTCTCCAGGGGATCTTCGTGACCCAGGGATCAAACCCAGGTCTCCTGCATTGTATGCAGATTCTTTATCATCTGACCTATAGGGAAGTCAAGAGGCTACTAACTGGGCAACCACACTCGTTCCTGCAGGGGGCGCTCTGAGCAAGTGCGTGGACCACAGCTTGGCCTTTGCCAATGATGGGGACTAGGAGAGGGTATCTCCTCCCCCAGGTCCCATCCTAATGCGCTAACTCTCTGAACATCTGGCCGGCCTGCACTCGAGCCAAGAACGACCTTTCAGCCATAGAACGACCAGGTCTGAGCTGCAGGATGCCCTGAGCAAGCACAGGAACCGGGCTGTCAGATCCTGGGGAGGCTGAGTGGCAAGGGCAGGCACTGACAGCATCTGCCGGACGCGGCCGGAAGCGCAGCCGCCAGCACGCTGGGGTAGGTCATTTGGCTCTAGACTTTGGCCTGTGAACAGGCTAATCACCCACGCTGACACCTACCTAGGCTCAAGAGTTACTAAGGGGGAAAACAGCCTTGCTCAATCTCCTCCAAAGGTCTCTACCAACCAGGCTCCTGCCTGGTGGGAGGAAAGAATCCCAACTCAGTCTCTTGTTTGGTTTAATTCAAGATAGGACACATCCCATGATTTATAGGAGGCCCAGGATACTTAATGAGCTTGATCTGTGCCTTCAGCTAAGGGCATCTCCTGGTGCTCAGCTGCTATCAATTAAAAATACATGCTGGCTTTGTTTATTCTGGACAATTTGTTCATCTTCTGTATGAAGGTTCCCTTAGCTATCACGGAGGTTTTTGAGTTGAGTTGCCAAGACTAGTGAAGTTTGGATAGGTGCAAAATGATACATGCTTGCCCTTTTTGCCGAAGTTGAAGGCATTTAAAAAATATTTTAAGCAAAACTTTTCCTCTTTTAATTAAAGAATAAAACCCAGTTTGAGCTCATTACTTTGTAAGATAACATTTTACCAGTAAGAGACATTCCCCAAGGACTCTAATAAAAAGAACAAATATATTCTTATAATATGATTAATCCACATTAAAGATTCTCTTATGAAAGAAGGTCAGTGAGACTCGTTTGGAAGGATTCTTAGCTTGGAGCCAGGAGGTCAAGGGTTGTTACTATTTGACATTTATAGACCTGGCAGCAGCAGATGATGAAGTATTTGAGTGAGCAAACTGGACATGACCTAACAGCCCAATAAAACAATGCTGGCCACTTGCGCTGAGCATCGCAATCATTTAGTCATCTTATCGTCCCATTAAACTGCAGGTGATTCAAATGAAAATGACAACTGTAACATCAGACCACCTCACCGGGTCCTAGGAGGATAAAATGACCAAATTCTGGCAACTTAAGGGAAGAAGGACGCAGCACTGAATAGACCTCTCAAGGCCAGAAGGGACAAATCTCTTCTTTCGGAACCCATGTTCCCTTGGATAGCCAGACAGTAGAACACTCTTTACATTCTTTCATTGAGCTCATCATCATGGGCTCCTTGAACCTTAGCATGTGCCAGACGCTGAGAAGTGCTGACCTCATTTGAGTGAGCAAAGGCAGGCAGGCCCCTACTCTCAGCAACTTCAAACTCTGCCAGGAAAGGAGAATTAGATGAAGGGAGCACACCCGTGTGAAAGCGCAGCTTTAAGAGTTTAGGGGAAAGGGAAATGGAAGACAAGAGTGTGTGCGCCTGGCAATTTGAGCTGATTATGAAGGTCAGGCTAGAGAGATTTCACTGAGGCAATGACATGAGTGCTAAGATCTGAAGATGAGGAGGAATTCACTAAACAAAAAGTGTGAAGGAACAGCTTTCCTAGGAAACGAGTGTATGTGCACAGGCCCTCCATTGGGGAAGGAAACAGGAATTAGAATGGGCTGGAGCTCAGACTCCAAGAGACATATGGCACACAATGAGGGCAGAAAGATTGAATTAGGGGGTTTTGCTCTTACCCTGAGCAGCACCTCATTTAAAAGTATCTTCTCACTCCTGGAGGCTGTCCCACATTACTGGGCTGGTTTTATTGAAAGGTTCCTTTCTGTAGTCCGAGGTGTTTGAGGCCTAAATGTGTCTGTGTTTAGTTGCTCAGTGGTGTCTGACTCTTTGTAACCCCCTGGACTGTAGCCCATCAGGCTCCTCTGTTCATGGAATTCTCCAGGCAAGAATGCTGGAGTGGGTTGCCATTTGCTCCTCCAGGGGATCTTCCTGATCCAGGAATAAAACCTGCATTTCCTGCATTGGCAGGTGGTTTCTTTACCACTGAGCCACCTGGGAAGCCCTTTGAGGGCTGAGACAACACGATTTGTTTTTGCCTTTTCTGAATTTAGCATTGTAACTGGCTCAATCAGTCTCTTCTTAAATTTTATTGAGATAAAATTGACCATTTAAAAGTGTGACCACACTTAGTATATTCACAAGCTTGTATAAGCATCACCACCACCTAATTCCATAACACTTCCACCATGCAAAAAAGTCCTCCCATGGAGCTTCCCTGACAGTCCAATGACCAAGACTGGACCGTGCTCCCAACACAGGGGACCGGATTTTAATGCTCATATATGATTAATCCACATTAAAGATTCTCTTATGAAAGAAGGTCAGTGAGACTCGTTTGGAAGGATTCTTAGCCTGGAGCCAGGAGGTCAAGGGTTGTTACTATTTGACATTTATAGACCTGGCAGCAGCAGATGATGAAGTATTTGAGTGAGCAAACTGGACATGACCTAACAGCCCAATAAAACAATGCTGGCCACTTGCGCTGAGCATCGCAATCATTTAGTCATCTTATCGTCCCATTAAACTGCAGGTGATTCAAATGAAAATGACAACTGTAACATCAGACCACCTCACCGGGTCCTAGGAGGATAAAATGACCAAATTCTGGCAACTTAAGGGAAGAAGGACGCAGCACTGAATAGACCTCTCAAGGCCAGAAGGGACAAATCTCTTCTTTCGGAACCCATGTTCCCTTGGATAGCCAGACAGTAGAACACTCTTTACATTCTTTCATTGAGCTCATCATCATGGGCTCCTTGAACCTTAGCATGTGCCAGACGCTGAGAAGTGCTGACCTCATTTGAGTGAGCAAAGGCAGGCAGGCCCTCCTATTTGTTAGAAGTCTCCCCCCATTTTATTCTCTCCTTGTGTCTGACAACTACTAATCTACGTTCTAACTTTGGATGTGCCTATTATGGACACTTCATGTAAATGCTGTCATACAGTATGTGGCCTTTTGTGTTTGGATTCCTGAGCTTAGCATAATATTTTTATGATTCAATCACAGTGTACTATGCATCAATACTTTATTCATTTTTATGATAATGCTATTCCATCAGAATAGAATAACATCCCATTGTAGGAATATACCACATTTGGCTTATCTTTTCATCAGGTGGTAAACATTTATGTTGTTTCCACTTTTTGGCTATTATGAACAATAGTGCTATGAAATTCATGTACAAGTTTTTGTATAAATACCTGTCTTCAATTCTTTCCATTATATGTAGGATTAGAATTGCTGAGTTATATGATGCCTCTGTGTTTAACTTTTTAAGGGAACTTCACACTGTTTTCCACAGCAACCTGCTTTATTTTGTGTCACTGCTGCTGGTGCTGCTAAGTCGCTTCAGTCGTGTCTGACCCTGTGCGATCCATAGACGGCAGCCCACCAGGCTCCCCTGTCCCTGGGATTCTCCAGGCAAGAACACTGGAGTGGGTTGCCATTTCCTTCTCCAATGCATGAAAGTGAACAGTGAAAGTGAAGTTGCTCAGCTGTGTCTGACTCTTTGCGACTCCATGGATTGCAGCCTACCAGGCTCCTCTATCCATGGGATTTTCCAGGCAAGAGTCCTGGAGTGGGGTGCCATTGCCTTCTCTGATTTTGTGTCACTAGTAATATACAAGCATTCTGGTTTTTCTATATCCTCCCTAACATTTATTATTGTTTGCCATTTTGAGTATAGGCATCCTAGAGTGCGTGAAGTGGCATCTCATTTTGGTTTTGATTTGAATTTTCTTAATGATGCTTAAGCATCTCTCTTTGGTCTTAGTAGCCACTTGTGTATCATTGAATAGATGTTTATGCAAGTCATTCACCCATATTTAAAAATTGGATAGTTTTTTTGTTGTTGAATGGGAGGAATGGACATTAGAACCCTTATCTGTTTTATGAATTGCCAGTATTTGGCTCAGAGGTTAAAGCGTCTGCCTCCAATGTGGGAGACCCGGGTTCGATCCCTGGGTCAGGAAGATCCTCTGGAGAAGGAAATGGCAATCCACTCCAGTATTCTTGCCTGGAGAATCCCATGGACAGAGAAGCCTAGTAGGTTACAGTCCGCGGGGACGCAAAGAGTCGGACACGATCGAGCGACTTCACCTCACCTCATCTACCCCAATCTATGTTATCTTTTTAACTTCTTGACAGTGTCCTTTGATGAACAAAAGTTTGCAATTTTAATGAAGTCCAATTTATTTATTGTTTATTTTCTTGCCTATGCTGATTGGTGCCATATTTTAGAAACTCTTTTCTAATTCAGTGTCACAAAGATTCATACCTATGTTTCCTTTCAAGAGTTTTATAGTTTTAGTTCTTATATTTAGGTTTCAAAGCTATCTGGAATTCTTTTGTTTGTATAGGGTGTTAGGCAGGAGCCCAATTTTATTCTTTTGCATATGGATATACAATTGCCCCAGCACCTTTGTGAAAAGACTATTCCTTTTCCATTAAACTGTCTTGCACCTTTGTGAAAACTTACTTGACCATTGGGCTTAGTTTTAGTTCTTATATTTAGGTTTCAAAGCTATCTGGAATTCTTTTGTTTGTATAGGGTGTTAGGCAGGAGCCCAATTTTATTCTTTTGCATATGGATATACAATTGCCCCAGCACCTTTGTGAAAAGACTATTCCTTTTCCATTAAACTGTCTTGCACCTTTGTGAAAACTTACTTGACCGTTGGGCTTCCCAGGTGGTGGTACTGGTAAAGAACCTGATTGCCAGTGCAGGTGATATAAGACTTCAGTTTGATCCTTGGGTCAGGAAGATCCCCTGGAGAAGGGAATGGCTACCCACTCCAGTATCCTTGCCTGGAGAATCCCATGGACAGAGGAGCCTGGCAGGCTATAGCCCATGGGGTCACAGAGTTGAACATGACTGAAGTGACTTAGCACATACTCATGAACAGATGGATTATTTCTGGATTCTCAACTGTATTCTGTTTATCTATACATTTCCTTATGCCAGTATCACTGACTTGATTATCATAACTTTGCAGTAACTATTAAAACTGGTAAGTCTGAATCCTCCAACTTCATCCTCCTCTTTAAAAAGATTGTTTTGGCTAATTGAGTTATCTTGATATTCTAGGTGAGCTTTAGAAACAGATTTTTCATGTCTAAAAAAGATAGGCAGTTGGAATTTTGATTAGTGATAATACTGAACCTATAAATCACTTTGGGGAGTATTGCCATCTTATCAACATTAGGTCCTCTAATCACTGAACAAGAGATATCTTTACATTTATTAAGTCTTCTTTAATTAATTTTAATAATGTTTTTATAGTTTTTAGGGAAAAAGTCTTACAGTTCCTTGGTTAAGTTGATTTAGAATATTTATTCTTTTGATGCTGTTGTATTGACGTTGTGTTCTTGATACCATTTTCAGATTGTTTTATTAATAGTGTGTAGAAATATGTCTGATTTTTGTATATTGATCTTCCATCATGAAATTTTGCTGAATTAATTTATTAGCTCTAATTTTTTTTTTTGGTTTCCATTGCTTTCTTTTTGGCAAAGTTTTTAGGATTTTCCATATTTAAAACATACTATATGCAAGTAGAGTATGTTTGTATCTTTCCTTTCCAATCTGAATGAGCCTTTATTTCTTTTTCTTACCTAATTGCCCTGGCTAGAATGTCCTTTACCATGTTGAACAGAAGTGATGAGCATGGATATCTTTTTCTTACTCCTGATCCTTGTTGTTTAGTCACTAAGTCATGTCTGACTCTTTTGCAACCACATGGAGTGGGTTGTCATTCCTTTCTCCAGGCGATCTTCCCAATCCAGGCATCGAACCCATGTCTCCTGCTTGGCAGGAAGATTCTTTACCATTAGGCCACCAGGGAAACCCACTCTTGATCTTGTGAGATAATTATTCAGTCTTTTCCCATTAAGAAAGATGTTAGCTATAAAATATTCACAGATGGACTTTCAATCATTCTCTTTTGAAAAACAAAATACTAAACACTTTTTTTTAACCTTCCAAGATAGAAAATGAGTTTATTCCTAAAGACTAATACCAATGATTCTTTTTTGCTCATTCAACTTTCTTGCTAAATGGTACTTCATCCCAATCAATGTTTTCAAGCATGATTAATAAACAATTCACTAAAATCACTTGGAAACCTGATTTAAAATACAGATTCTTGTGTATCTCCCCAGAGTATGCTGCCAAAATCTCTGAGTGTGGAGCCTAGGTATCTGCATTTTAACAAGCCCCCATGTGATTCCTGAAAAGAGAAAAATAAAAATGAACAGTTTTGTTTTCAAATGAATTTGGGAATAGTGCCAGAATGCATATTAAAGACTGAGTATGCTGAAAAAATGGTTGGATGGCATCACCGTCTCCATGGACATGAATTTGAGTAAGCTCTGGGAGTTGGTGATAGACAGGGAAGCCTGGCGTGCTGCAGTTCATGGGGTTGCAAAGAGCTGGACACAACTAAGTGACTGAACTGAACTGATGCTGAAAAAATAAATAAATAAACCCACTTAAACTAGGAAATTTCAAATGTATTTCACTAAAAAAATTTAGAGGGGGCATCAAACACCAATTTCAAGTGGTATATAGCATTAAAATTGCTAATCACTTTTCATAAATCTGGTGGTGAGGGAAAAAAACACTTTCCCTACACTTAAGGAGATCCAAGCATCTATAAAGCCAGCTATCAATGAAAGATGTTCAATAGTAGGAAAGAAATGTGAACAATGGTTGGACCCTGTTCTTTTTGGTAAGACTAAAATTGGCCAAAGACCTTGTTCATAAGTGTCTTTACAAGCACTGAGTCTACACAATGTTCTGTGAAATGGAAAAAGGAAAAAGCATTTATATGGAAAACAACTATGATATAGATATAATAACAGGATGAGAATGATTCAAAAAGGGCTTCCATGGCCTAATAGCAAAAAGACACATCCTAGCCTCCTCAGAGTGGTCTGCTCTAAGCAGCTGCAGAAGCTCCATCAGATTTAGATCCCATTCCTCCAGCACATTCACAGTTGTCCCTTCTCTCCCTTTGCACATCTGCAGGTTCCAAACAAGCTCATTTCTGATATCCTTGCTTTATTGGCATGTTAACAGCCTTTCAGATGTCCTTGAATTAGTCAGGAGGCACCTGTTCTTCCTTAGCTAGAAGAGCAGAGCCCGAGCACCCTGAAGCCACGGGGAGGGGAGCAACAGAGTAGAAGGAACCTGAGGTCCACGTTAGCTTTGCTCGTGAGTCATGTTTGCTGTTTGGATATTTAAGGTGCCATCGCGTTCTCACATAAGGAGTCTCTCTGTAAAGATTCCTAGGATGTTTCCCCAGGGCTTGTGTTACCTAAAGAACCTGGGACGGGATCGCAGCCAACATTCCACACTTAGGAGCAGGACAGGCCGTCCCTGAGCCCATACTGAGCATGCTCTAGATTCCATGTGGGGTTCTGGTCCATCTTTGAGCCCTCCTCCATGGTCTCTTCCAAACCCTCCCTCTGAGTCAATAGGTCCTTCAGGTAAACTCCTGGCACCAGACTTGTAAACAAAGTCCCCTCCTAGGGTAGCTTGTGCAACCACTCTCTGATGACCACTGGCTTTGGCAAACCAGCCACAGGCATGCTGCTGCTGCTGCTAAGTCGCTTCAGTCGTGTCCAACTCTGTGCGACCCCATAGAAGGCAGCCCACCAGGCTCCCCCGTCCCTGGGATTCTCCAGGCAAGAACACAGGAGTGGGTTGCCATTTCCTTCTCCAATGCATGAAAGTGAAAAGTGAAAGTGAAGACACTGAGTCATGTCCAACTCTCAGCAACCCCATGGACTGCAGCCTACCAGGCTCCTCTGTCCATGGGATTTTCCAGGCAAGAGTACTGGCCCCCAGGTATACCCTGGGCTCAGTCTTTGTGCCAACTATTGAATTATTCCTTTCTATTGTTGGTGAGTTGAGGATCTGGGAGAAGGGGGTAGATTTGATGAGGAAAGCCTTAACTGTTAAGGTGTCTTTACTTGAAACTTTTAGAACACAGTTGAGTTCCCTGAATCATTTGTAGGGTAGGGAGAAAAAGTACAAATGAATTACTTTCTGGAAAAAAATATATAATCTATCCCATCAGCTCTCAGTGGACATTAGGTTGCTTCCATGTCTTTGCTATTGTAAATAGTACTGCTTTGAATGCTAGGGTATGGGTATCTTTTGAAATTATGGTTTCCTCAGGATATATGCCAAGGAGAGGGATTGCAGGGTCATACAGTAGCTCTATTTTTATAGCGTTTTTTTTTTTAAGGAAACTTCAAACTTCTCTCCATACTGCCTGTACCAATTTACATTTCTACCAATAGTGTTAGGAGAAGTCTCTTTTTTTCCAAACCCTCTCCAGCTCTTATTATTTGCAGACTTTTTAATGATGGCCATTCTGACAGATGTAAGGCAAAACTTCATTGAATTAAAGTTTTGATTTGCATTTCTTTAATAATTAGGGATGTTGAGCATCTTTTCATGTACTTTTGGCCATCTGTACAGATGGATAAATAAAGAAGATGTTGTGTGTAACAACAAAATGTGGAAAATTCTTATAGGGATGGGAATACAAGACTCCCTTACCTGCCTCCTGAGAAAACTGCATGCAGATCAAGAAGCAACAATTAGAACTGAATATGGAACAATGGACTGGTTCAAAACTGGGAAAGGAGTACGTCAAGGCTGCATATTGTCACCTTGCTTATTTAACTTATATGCAGAGTACATCATGAAAAATGGTAGGCTGGATGAAGCACAAGCTGGAATCAAGATTACAGGGAGAAATATTAGTAACTTCAGATACACAGATGACACCACCCTTATGGAAGAAAGTAAAGAAGAACTAAAGATCCTCTTGATGAAATAGCTGGCTTAAAACTCAACATTCAAAAAACTAAGATTGTGGCATCTGGTTCCATCACTTCATGGCAAATAGATAGGGAAAAAAATGAAAACAGTAACAGAATTTATTTTCTTGGGCTCCCAAATCACTGCAGATGGTGACTACAGCCATGGAATTAAAGGACACTTATCCCTTGGAAGAAAAGCTATGACAACCCTAGACAGTGTGTTAAAAAGCAGAGACATTACTTTGCCAACAAAAGTCCATGTAGTCAAAGCTATAGTTTTTCCAGTAGTCATGTATGGATTTGAGAGTTGGACCATAAAGAAGGCTGAGCACCAAAGAATTGATGCTTTTGAACTGTGGTGTTAGAGAAGACTCTTGTGCATTCCTTGAACTGCAAGATTCAACCAGTCCATCCTAAAGGAAATCAGTCCTGGCTGTTCAATGGAAGGACTGATGTTGAAACTGAAACTCAAATACTTTGGCCGCCTGATGTGGAGAGCTGACTCACTGGAAAAGAGCCTGATGCTGGGAAAGATTGAGGGCAGGAGGAGGAGGGGGCGATAGAGGATGAGATGGTTGGATGGCATCATCAACCCAATGGACATGGGTTTGTGTAGACTCTAGGAGTTGGTAATGGAGAGGGAGGCCTGGCATGCTGCAGTTCCTAGGGTCGCAAAGAGTCAGATTGAGTGACTGAACTGAACTGAACTGAACTGATACCCAAGGAGCACCTTGCCACTGTTGTACAGAGTAAGGCAGAGATGAGAGCAATTTGGCGCTGATCCCAGCCATCCCCTCCCTAAGTAGCAGTGTTTGTGAAGCACTTTAAATACCTTCCTTGCCATCCTTTCCAGCCAGCTCTGCCCTCTGCCTTCTACCCAAAGGAGCCACGATGCTGAAGAGGGTTACGTACAAAGATCCTTATTACTCAAGAAGAGCAAAGGCCTCTTGAGAGAAAAAGACAGTGCATCTTAAGCCATGTCTCTTTGGTCAGTGAGG
>SJYC01075329.1:0-14007 GCA_006408675.1 Madoqua kirkii | reverse complement strand
CAGTGGTCATGTATGCATGTGAGAGTTGGATTGTGAAGAAAGCTGAGCACCAAAGAATTGATGCTTTTGAACTGTGGTGTTGGAGAAGACTCTTGAGAGTCCCTTGGACTGCAAGGAGATCCAACCAGTCCATTCTAAAGGAGATCAGTCCTGGATGTTCTTTGGAAAGAATGATGCTGAAGCTGAAACTCCAGTACTTTGGCCACCTCATGAGAAGAGTTGACTCATTGGAAAAGACTCTGATGCTGGGAGGGATTGGGGGCAGAAGGAGAAGGGGACAACAGAGGATGAGATGGCTGGATGGCATCACGGACTCGATGGATGTGAGTTTGAGTGAATCCTGGAGTTGAACTTAGGGAGGCCTGGCATGCTGCGATTCATGCAGTCACAGAGTTGGACATGACTGAGCAACTGAACTGAACTGAACTGATAATTTTACAAGTTTACTGTAAGTTTACATTGTAAGTTTCCTACAATGATAGTTGCTTCCACTGAGCAGTTGTAGCTCAAGTGCACAGGAATTCACAACAGAAAGTAGAGTGTGAGATTCTTTACATTCTTAGAAAACAGCCAGCTACCTTTTGCATTAATTGCATTTTGACAGAGCTTTCAACTACCCTGTGAGAAGCTGAGAGACAGCAAGTCAGACCTGGTGTCGAGAAGTGATATTTTTAATAAAGGAATTCACTGTCCTGCCTTCCCACTCAATAGAGCACGATGGGTGGGCTTGCTTCACAAAGAGTCCCTCACCCAGTGGATGGGGGCCAAGGAGGTGACCCCAACAGGCCCATAACTAACAATGTGTGTATGCTTTAAAAAGCAAAGTTGCACGTTACTCTCTTACACAGACTAATGTCCTTGGCAGAAAAAAATTATCTTCTGATGAATTCAGGTTCTCCTTTTGCTATTTTGTCAAGAAGCCATGTAGTACTAAAACACAAAACAAACTAACAAAAATAAATGATTTTGTTTAAACAGAACAACAGTGTTTTAATTCTAGCAGTCTACAGCTACTTTATCAAACCCAAAACTTTCTCTGAGCCTCAGTTTCCTTGTCCTTAAGTATAAGATTCTAGTAAGCAACCTCCAATTTTCCTTCTGCATATAAGATTCTGTTATGAATCTCAACCATCTCTGATCTAGAGAAGGCTTGCTTCTTTATGTCTACAGAATTAAGGCTGCACATCCTTGTATTCAAAAACAATCTGAGCTACATCGGAGTGGTGTAACTTTTTAAAGTTACCTACTCTCTATTAATTTTATTTTCCATGCTGGCTCAATGTATGCTGTTTATCTTCATTTTTAAAAAAATATAAATTTATTTCTTTTAATTGGAGGCTTCACCACACTAGGAATTAGGGTTTCCAACACCACATGCTATCAGCCAGAGTCAGTCACAGGACTGAACTAGCCTGCAATGGAGGGTGAGTGTGGTCCCTGACTTGAACTGTGTGAGCCAGCTAAACATCAGGGGTTATAGCACTATGGAAAAAGATAAAGACACCTGTTGATGTCAACTTACAGCTCTGTCACAGTCTGCTTCCCCAGATGGCTATGTATCCTCTTCTCAGATGGAAACCACAGACCCACTCTGCCTTCAAGGCCTTCCCACTCTGTGTCTCAGGCAAAGTCCAGGACATCTGGACCACAGCAGCACTCTGCATCAGGTCCAGAAATAGCTCTTCTCAGTCTGATGACCAAGAAGGTAAAAGGTGATATTTGCTGCCGTGCTGGATTCAATGGTCTAGAAGACAGGCTTTAATGGAAGCTGCTGGGGAAAGGCTTAGGACCACAGTCTTATTTCTGCTAAGGCCACTGTCTGGAATCCACACTTCCCAGGACTTCTCATCAGACACAGAGGGTGCTGGTTGCTTCAACCATTCCAGGCTCTGCTCTGCAGGTAGAGAGGGCCTCCTGGAACAGACTTTCATCCTCTTAAACCTCCACTTGCACTTGGGTGCTCTCCAGTCTTCAATTCCAGAAGACTCTGCTGAAAGCAGCAAAACATCCAAGTTGTAGCAAAGTTATGAATTTGTCTTAGCTTTCCCCCTTATACTACAGTCTCCCTTAGTCGGTGACAGAGCTTTCAAGGTAGAGCAAGGTCAATGTGAACCCAATATTCCCATATGCCAAACAAGGATCACCAGATTTCTAGTCCATGAGATTATGAGCCCTTGCCACCTCCCACATGAGAACTTGAACTTACATCACATATTTTCATCTCTGCCATACACAGCATTGCTCAACATGGTATTGAGTTATTGTTTGTTGTTCAGCTGCTAAGTCATGTCCAACTCTTTGTGACTCCATGGACTGCAGCACACCAGGTTTCCCTGTCCCTCAGTTTTTCCCAGAGTTTGCTTAAGTTTATGTCCATTGAGTCAGTGATGCTATCCACCCATCTCATTCTCTGTGGTCCTCTTCTCTTCTTGCCATCAATCTTTCCCAGCATCAGGGTCTTTTCCAATGAGTTGGGTCTTCTCCAATGAGTCGGCTGTTTGCATTGTGGACAAAGTATTAGAGCTTCAGTTTCAGCATCAGTTCTTCCAATGAATATTCAGGGTTTATTTCCTTTACAATTGACTGGTTTGATCTCCCTACTGTCCAAGAGACTCTCAAGAGTCTTCTCCAGTCCTAACATTCAAAAGCATCAGTTCTTCGGCCCTCAGTCTTCTTTATGGTCCAACTCTCACATCTGTACATGACTACCAGAAAAATCATAGCTTTGACTAGACGGACATTTGTCAGCAAAGTGATGCCTCTGCTTTTTAATATACTGTCTAGGTTTGTCATAGATTTTCCTCCAAGGAGCAAGGTATTGAGTTATAGATTAGTTTAAAAACAAGGTTCAGTGACCCAGGGATTCAACCCACCTCTCCTATGTCTCCTGCATTGTCAGGTGGGTTCTTTACCACTAGCACCCCCTGGGAAGCCCACTGGAGTGAGTAGCCATTCCTTTCTCCAGGGGACCTTCCCAAATCAGGGATCAAACTCGGGTCTCCTACATTGCAAGCATACTCTTTATCATCTGAGCCACCAGGGAAGCCTATCAGTGGGTTTAGATAATTCTAAAGTTTGAAAACAAAACTTCTTTTTAAGTCAATTGTTAAATTTTTAGGACTTCAAATTTCACCTTTATTTCCTAGATGCTTTATGAGAAAAAAAATTAAGGGTGATATTAAGACAATGAATATAACTCAAACAAGATTATGTATAACAAATAAATTAGAAAAAAATTAAAATAAGGTTCAGCTGTAACAGTGACTGTAAATAACAGAGAGTTAGGAACTATAAGCAGAGAAGGCAATGGCACCCCACTCCAGTACCCTTGCCTGGAAAATCTCACGGGTGGAGGAGCCTGGTAGGCTTCAGTCCATGGGATCACAAAGAGTCGGACATGACTGAGCGACTTCACTTTCACTTTTCACTTTCATGTATTGGAGAAGGAAATGGCAACCCACTCCAGTGTTCTTGCCTGGAGAATCCCAGGGATGGGGGAGCCTGGTGGGCTGCCGTGTATGGGGTCGCACAGAGTCGAACACAACTGAAGCGACTTAGCAGCAGCAGCAGCAGGAACTATAAGTGTATTCTGTCATGGGAAAGCCCAAACGCAAGTGGAGCATGCCTTCCATGTGGGCTCTGCTCTATGAAGTTCCAGTGACCTGGGCCACAGACAGCTCCTCACTTGGTCATGCCCACAGTGTGGCAACAGCATCTCCAGCAAGAAGGCAGCTGTCATAGATCCCTCCAGGCAGCAGATGTAGGAAGGGATAAGGATGAAAAAGACACAGGCACAATTTGCCTTTTAAAAATATTTCTAGAAACAGCCACAGAACACACTCTTCAAACATTATTAGATGCAAGTGAGACTGATAATTGTTGCTTTTATTATAGCAGCCATGATTCCATTTAATAACTGCAGAGATTTTTAAACATGGGAAACTGGGCCTCAGGGATCTTGGCCACAGACTCTCTCAGATCATAGATGGGCATTCAAATCAGTTGAGTTATGCAACGTACATCAAGTGATGTGAGCTTTCTGAAACCCTTTTGCAATGCTGCAAATGACTGTAATTCCTCATGTGTAATTCCTCATAAAGAGCCTCTTGATAAAAGTGAAAGAGTGAAAAAGTTGGCTTAAAATTCAACATTCAGAAAACTAAGATCATGGCATCTCATCCCATCACTTCATGGCAAATATATGGGGAAACAGTGGAAACAGTGAGAGACTTTATTTTGAGGGGGCTCCAAAATCACTGCAGATAGTGACTGCAGCCATGAAATTAAAAGACGCTTGCTTCTTGGAAGTAAAGCTATGACCAACTTAGACAGCCTAGTAAAAAGCAGAGATATTATTTTACCAACAAGGTCCGTCTAGTTAAGGCGATGATTTTTCCAGTAGTCATGTATGGATGTGAGAGTTGGACTATAAAGAAAGCTGAGCACTGAAGAATTGGTGCTTTTGAACTGTGGTGTTGGAGAAGACTCTTGAGAGTCCCCTGGACTACAAGGAGATCCAATCAGTCAATCCTAAAGGAAATCAGTCCTAAATATTCATTGGAAGAACTAATGCTGAAGCTGAAACTTCAATACTTTGGCCACCTGATACAAAGAACTGACTCATTGGAAAGACTCTGATGCTGGAAAAGATTTAAGGTGGGAGGAGAAGGGGACAACAGAGGATGAGACGATTGGATGGCATCACCAACTCAATGGACATGAGTTTGAATAAATTCTGGGAGATAGTGGAGGACAGGGAAGCCTGGTGTGCCACAGTCCATGGGGTCACAAGGAGTCATACATGACTAAGCAGCTGAACTGAACTGAATTTCTCATAAGGAGTAAATGAGCTGACAGTTATAAAATGCCCGATGTATGGTTTGGTACTTATTAATCCTCAATACTCCAGAATCCCATGGACAGGGGAGCCTGGCAGGCTACAGTCCACAGTATCACAAAGAGTCAGACACAACTGAGTGATGAACACACTCACACACAATGTCTAGTACACACCAGATTTTTACTGTGTCCCCTATATTAATCTCAAACACCTAATTTATTGCCTTCAGTTTTCTGATGGGTCAAAGAAAAGTAATTTGTTTTCGGTTTATCCAGATTTTGTTGTTTAAGATTGGAATGATGACTTCATGTCAGAGATGAAACCTGATGTTTAGAAGATGAAATCTGAAACCAGAAGCTGGCATCTATCAGCTAGTTCTGCATGCTTATGTTTAACACAGTTTTTCAGAATATAAAGATCCCTATCATCCTCAGCTTTGTATCATCCTCAGCTTTGTGGCTTCTTCCAGAAGTTCAAGGTATCGAGAAATGTTCTACTTGAGAGCCTGTAACTGGGGCTTCTCTGGCAGTTCATTGGTAAAGAATCTACCTGCTAGTGCAGGAAACACTGGTTTGATCCCTGATCCAGGAAGATCCCACATGTTGTGGGGCAACTAAGCCCGTGTTCCACAACTGTTGAGCCTGTACTGAGCCCATATGCCATAGCTACTGAAGTCCATGTGCCCTAGAGCCAGTGCTCCACGACAAGAGAAACCACCGCAATGAAAACCCACATAGCACAGTTAGAGAGTAGCCCTGCTTGCCACTACTGAAGGGAGGTCTGTGCAACAATGAAGATTCAGCACAGCCAAAAATAAATAAATAAATAGTAAAAAGCCTATAGCACATATTTGCACGTCTAATATATTTTGTACACATAGTACTTTGTAAAGTGAAACAAAATGGACATTCAGGACATATTTTTGAGAGGAAGACAGGAAGAGATAGAGAGACAGACGTTAGGAAAGAGAAGGTCAGGAGGAAAGAGAGAACAAATAGGAACCATAAGATAGTCAAGATCCAAAGTTTATCCAAAATTATAGCAATATAAGTGGCCTACGTAGAGTATAGTGAATAGTAACATGAGTAAAACCATCAAAGCAGAACATTATGTTTTCTTTGTGTGTGTGTGTGTGTGTACTCCAAAAGATAGCAAATTCTTTTAGATTACAAAGAATTAAAAGAATATTCTATACCTAAATGTCCACTGACAAGAGGAATGGGTTAAAAAAATGTGGTACATATATACAATGGAATATTACTAAGCCATAAAAATGAATGAAATAATGCCATTTGCAGCATCATGGATGGACCTAGAGAGTTTTATACTGAGGGAAGTAAGTCAGACAGAAAAGGAGAACTATCACACTATATCCTTTATATGTGAAATCTAAAAAGAAATGATACAAACGAACTTACAAAACAGAAAGAGTCTTATAGATTTAGAAAACAAGCTAATGGTTGCTGCAGGGAAGGGAGAGTTAGGGAGTTTGGGGAAGGTTGGGTACATGATGTTATATTCAAAATAGATAACCAATAAGGACCTACTGTATAGCACAGGGAACTCTACTCAATATTATGTGGCAGTCTGGATGAGATGGGGGTTGGGGGGAGAGTGGATAACGGTGTATGTATGGCTGAGTCCCCTCGCTGTTCACCTGAAACTGCACAACATTGTTAATCACGTATACTCCAATACAAAGTAAAAAGTTAAAAGTTTGAAAAAGAATATTCTGTAGAAATCCATAGCTGTAAATAATTCCACTTTCTGCAGTAAAATACTAAAATACGCTTAACATATAGGTTTTACAATGTCATTGCAGCCATTCTGACTGCTGGCTCCAGTTTCATCCATCTCATTAGAACTGAGTCAAATTTATTCTTTTTAAGGGCTGAGTAATACTCCATTGTGTATATGTACCACTGCTTTCTTATCCATTCATTTGCTTATGGACATCTAGGTTGCTTATACGTCCTGGCTATTATAAACAGTGCTGCAGTAAACATTGGGGTACATGTGTCTCTTTCAATTCTGGTTTCCTCGGTGTGTATGCCCAGCAGTGGGTTTGCTGGGTTGCATGGTAGTTCTATTTCCAGCTTTTTAAGGAATCTTCACACTGTTCTCCATAGTGGCTGTACTAGTTTGCATTCCCACCAACAGTGTAAGAGGGTTCCCTTTTCTCCACACCCTCTCCAGCATTTATTGCTTGTAGACTTTTGGATAGCAGCCATTCTGACTGGTGTGAAGTGGTACCTCATTGTGGTCTTGATTTGCATTTCTCTGATAATGAGTGATGTTGAGCATCTTTTCATGTGTTTGTTAGCCATCTGTATGTCTTCTTTGGAGAAATGTCTGTTTAGTTCTTTGGCCCATTTTTTGATTGGGTCATTTATTTTTCTGGAATTGAGCTGCAGGAGTTGCTTTTATATTTTTGAGATTAATTCTTTGTCAGTTGCTTTATTTGCTATTATTTTCTCCCATTCTGAAGGCTGTCTTTTCACCTTGCTTATCGTTTACTTCGTTGTGCAGAAGCTTTTAAGTTTAATTAGGTCCCATTTGTGTATTTTTACTTTTATTTCCAGTATTCTGGGAGGTGGGTCACAGAGGATCCTGCTGTGATTCATGTCAGAGAGTGTTTTGCCTATGTTCTTCTCTATGGTCACTGGTGCTGTGGGATTTAGATAGCATTATGCATTCCCTTTATGGACTCCTCTAATCAGAAAATTCTTCCCCAGCCCTCTGCCAGGTATTTTACAAGTTGACATAGACATCTGTGAATTTAAAAATCCTCTTTTAATATATAAGTACTCTTAAAGGATGGACACATTAAGCTATGGCCAGCGGTTCATTCCTAAATGTATATTATTTTATTCTGTCCTCTGGCTAGTTGAGGTCACTGTGCTAAGAGCCAGTGTGTAGTGATGGGGAGAAACAGAAGAGAATATATGTTAAACTGAGACACTCTGGGTGGCATTTGGGGGTGGGCAGCACAAGGCGGGAGATATTGGCAGGGAAAAGGGCAGAGCGGGTGGACAAACAACAAAAGTAACTGGGTTGAATTACAAGGTGAATGCCAGCCTTATTTCTAGAAATATTAATCTCTTAGTACTCTGAGGCAGGAACCAAATTCTATTCATCTCTGTTCCCCAGAGCCAAGTATAGGAATGAGAACAAGTAGGAGGTAATCAGTGTGCTGTGTTGGGGGTCAGCTAACAACAACCCACTTCCTGTTTGATATAAAGTTTACTGACTCTCAGACAGACTCATTTGTTTGTGTACTACCTATGGTTGCTTTCATGCTCAACAGCAGGTCTGAGTAATTGTGATAGACTGTAGGCCTGCAGTGCCTAAAATATTTGGTATTTTTTGCTAACTAGCCCTTCATGTAGATAAAGTCTGCCAAATCTTGTGTTAAATGAATGATGAATACATCAGCAAGTGAATAAATGTAATTGTAGAAAACAAATTTCTAAAACAAAACAAAGAGATAAGAAAACTAGCTAATGTTTGCTTTAGGACCAAAACAATGACAAAAACATATAACAGAAAAAGAATTGGAAGTTCATGATTGCTAAATATCAGACCACATTCAAATGCATTCTCTTTAGCACATTCTTGTGCTTTGTTTGGGTGTCCCTGGAGGCTCAGATGATAAAATTCCACCTGTAATGCAGGAGACCTGGGTTTGATCCCTGGGTCTGGAAGATCCCCTGGAGAAGGAAATGGCTACCCACTCTAGTATTCTTGCCTGGAGAATTCCATGCACAGAAGAGCCTGGCAGGCAACAGTCCATAAGGTCACAGAGCTGGACACAACGGAGTAACTTAACACTTTCATTCGCATTGTATTCTGTTTATGCCTCAAGCCTGCTTGAAAGCATTCTGTTTGGTGGATATGGTAAGGGGCAGATCGTGGCCAGGATAATAGTTAAGGACAAATAAAATGGGGTCGTCTCTAGAATTTTTTTTGTGGAACCAAATCACATAGGAGAAAGAATACCTTTTAGTTACCTTGTGTCAATTCTTCATTGCCCATCCAATGGGGTGGGAGGTAGTGTGGAGGAGAAACTCATTGGTGTCCTTGATACACTTGGAGGACAGGCACCATTTTGCAGAGTAAGTGCTCCTTAGTTGGGTATCATGAAAATCTATTCCGCTCAGCTCCTATGGCCCTGGAGAGATTTGGGTCTGGCATCTTTGCTCCAAAATATTCATTGAGTTTAACCTACAGTGGACTTTCAGGTTTCTCTAGCTGCAATCCAGAGAAAACAATAAGGGACTGAAAAAACAAAACAGGCAAAAAAAAAAGGCCATGCTGCCAGGAGGGACCCTGCTGACTGTGTTCAGGATGATGTTAAGGATTTGACAGAAACCAACAAAGTAGCAGCATGGAACACACATGTAAATACTCTGTCCTGAGCTCTTGTTCTCCTAAAACCATCCCAAAGTGGGTGTAGGCAGTCCTTCAGAACAGACTGCCTAAAGACTAAAAAATGTGGAGACCTTGAGTGGTGGCTGGTTTCTGTGGACCCTCCATCTGCTTTCAGTATTGTCAAACTTTAATCGGGCTGTGCTACAGGAAGAATTTAAGATGTAAAACAGGATCGATCCTGCCTTTCTGTCGACCAGCACTCGAAATATCACACCTCCTGGGAAACGGATGGAAGCAGGCTGACCATAGAAATCTTGGAGGTCTACGAGGGCCTAAAAAATAAGCAGTGGAAGAATGTGCTGGTTTACCCAGGGACCAAGCCACGGCCCTTGCCTTCTGGCTAATCTGAAGGGACATTCAAACTGGCCTCCGTACTTGTTCCTTTATGTGCTCCTAGCTTAAAGGAGTTTGTTCTGTAATTTTCTTTGTGCCAAGTGTATATGTTTCAGTTGCTTCACCGTTATAAGAAATGGCCTGAAGTTCTTTCCTCTTGCATCGCTCAGGTAATCTCTTGTGAACTGGCACCAGGGCAAGCATGTCATTTCCAAACATGAACCTTTTGGTTAGACTCACCCCGGAAGTTTCCCCTTTGAACGTATCCTATTCTTTCTCTTCGTCTTCATCACCATCAAACCATTTACCAGGAACTTATGATTCAGACAGTGCAATGAGGAGAAAGTCATAGGTAGGTGTGTGTGCAAGTGTATGTGTGTGTCTAGGGAGGGGTTAGGAAGGGGAGATAGGGAAACACTTCTCAGAGAATCCTCTTAGCCAGTACTCAGAGAGGGAGTAGTAGAGAAGGAAGATACTGGCAGGCTCGACTGGTTAAAACAAAGATAGTGTGAAGAGACTTACCCCAGAAGAGTGATTAATGGAAGTCCTTTCATTCTGGGCTAGGAGGTGTATACTTTATTCTGTATCTAACAGAAAAATCCTAAAGGATTTGGGACAACAAATGATTTGGTCAGGGTAGTTGATTAAACTAAAAGTGCACTTGGAAAAAGAACTGAAAACAAAAATCCAAACATGGGGCAATGGGAAAGGGAAAAACATGTGCACACACATACACACACACACACACACACACTAGTTTGCATTGAAGGAAGATAGATAAAAGTCCAGAATTTGAGTGGAAAAAATAGAGTTTTCAAATATAAAGGAAAAATTTATGGGACTGACCTGGGATGGAAAGATGAAAGAGCCAAAGATAGCTTTGATATTTTGAGCCCAGACGACAGAACGGAAGAATAATGAAACTGTTAAAGAGAAATGGAAAAGTCTAGAGAGACAGTGGGTTGGAAAAAGAGATGCGGAGTTAAATGGGTAGAGTTAATCCTTTGTCACCATCTGTCTTCTCACCACGCACTTATTCCAATCAGTGTCATGAAATAATCTAAGACGATTCGGCTCATCACAGCACTGTAACACCCAGGGTGGCACTGCCGTTAATCTCCTGACAGAAGACCACGCACTCTTTATACTTCACGTCAGTGTTAGGAATTAGAGCATCCATCCTTTGCCACAGACTCGCAGGGGAATGTCATGCGAAGCCCTGGACTGAAATCTGGTTTCCCGACACGGAGAGAGACTGGCTGCTGTGGCCGTGGCTCGCTCACCAGGGCCGATCCAGGGGCTGCATCTCTCCTTCCCCAGCCAGCGTCATGACCCGAGAGGTGGGTAGGACGTGCCCTAGAGTGTTCCGTGAATAGAAAGAAAAACTTTATCCTACATAATTTCCTATTATAAAACAGCGGAAACAAAATTTTCTTATGTTATTGTTTAAAAGAGAAAAACTAAAGAAGAAAGGAAGGAAGAAGGGAAAGAAAGAAAGAAGGGAAGGAGAGGGAGACAGAGGGAGAAGGAAAAGAGGAAGGAAGGGAAAAGTGAAGGAAGAAGAAAGGTGGGGGCAAGGGGAAGAGAGAGAGGACAGAAAGAAGGAAGACACGGGGCGGAAGGAAAGCACTGACACTCCAAACAGAAGTTAAGACCGTTCAGAAAACGCGGTAAATCACGGCAGTATCTCTGAGTGTTCCCTTTCCCCATTGGTAGAGAGGCATAATGATGGATTATTATTCACCTAAGCGAGACAATATGAGGCCAAATGATACCAATTAGGAAAAAACAGAAGTAACTGAAAATAAAGCCTAACAGTGTCGAAGTGTGAATATTAAAGATATGGAATGATCAAGAGCCATCTTATAAATGAAAATAATAAATCACATTAAATATGATATTAGTGTCACATTATTGGCTTTTCCTCACACTAGTGACCAACATATTAAAACACTGAATATTAATATCACCCATTAGAAAACCAATCATAATAAAAATCAGTGATGGTAGATAATGAGGTATTAGTGAACCCAAGCCACACTGGCAAGAACAAGGACTTTTTTTATAATGTAAAAATTTTTTTCTGTAGTTTCTTCAACTATAAAAATTTCCTTTGCATGATAAGCACATTTTACTTGCTTTAGAGCTTATAATAACTGGTCTCTTGCACATTAACTACATTTGCTATATAGCAAAGCTAATTAAGGGCTTTCCAGGTGGCTCAGTGGTAAAATAATGCACCTGCCATTACAGGAGACTCAGGAGATGCAGGTCTGATCCCTGAGTTGGGAAGATCCCCTAGAGTAGGAATTACCGGAGTTAGCTCCAGTATTCTTGCCTGGAAAATCCCATGGACAGAAGAGCCCAGTGGGCTACAGTCCAGGGGGTCGTAAAGAGTTGGACATGACTGAGAATGCACAGGAGTGAGGGGTAGGGGAGTGAGTTAATTAAATAACCTGCTAGAGTTCCTCTCTCTTCCCATCTCCCCATATTTTTCCCACTGAAAAGGACAAACAAAAATCCTTGGACAGCGATGTGAAGAAGAATGAAATTAGAACATTCTCTCAGTTCATTTCAGTTGCTCAGTCGTGTCCGATTCTTTGTGACCCCATGAATCACATCACACCAGGCCTCCCTGTCCATCACCAACTCCAGGAATTTACCCAAACTCATGTCCATCGAGTCAGTGATGCCATCCAGCCATCTCATCCTCCGTCATCCTTTTTTCTTCCTGCCCCCAATCCCTCCCAGCATCAAAGTCTTTGCCAATGAGTCAAGTCTTTGCATGAGGTGGCCAAAGTATTGGGAGTTTCAAGCTTCAGCATCAGTCCTTCCAATGAACACCCAGGACTGATCTCCTTTAGAATGGACTGGTTGGATCTCCTTGCAGTCCAAGGAACTTTCAAGAGTCTTCTCCAACACCACAGTTCAAAAGCATCAATTCTTGGGTGCTCAGCTTTCTTCACAGTCCAACTGTCACATGCATACATGACCACTGGAAAAACCACAGCCTTGACTAGATGGACCTTTGTTGGCAAAGTAATGTCTCTGCTTTTGAATATGCTATCTAGGTTGGTCATAACTTTCCTTCCAAGGAGTAAGTGTCTTTTAATTTCATGGCTGCAATCACCATCTGCAGTAATTTTGGAGCCCCCCCCAAAATAAAGTCTGATACTGCTTCCACTGCTTCCCCATCTATTTCCTATGAAGTGATAGAAGATTCTCTAATACCATATCAAAACAAAATAGACTCAAAATGTATTAAAGGCATCCATGTCTAAGACCAGATACTATAAGACTCCCAGAGGAAAACATAGGCAGAACACTTATACACTAATCACAACAACAGTTTTTGGACTCGTCTCTGAAAAGTAAAAGAAATAAGGGCAGAAGTAAATAAACGGGGCCTAATTAAACTTAAAATCTTCTGCACACCAAAGGAAACATCAACATAATGAAAAGACGACCTACTGAATGGGAGAAAATATTTTCAAATGATATGACCAATAAGGGATTACTTGGAGAAGGAAATGGCAACCCGCTCCAGCATTTTGCCTGGAGAATCCCCATGGACAGAGGATCCTGGCTGGCTATAGTCCACAGGGTCACAAAAAGTCAGATACAACCAAGCAACTAACACACACATGACCAATAAGGGATTAATACCCAACTTACATAAACAGCTCATACATTCAACATCAAAAATCAAACAGACTGATTAAAAAATGGACAGAATTGAATATATATCTTTCCAAAAAGGAAATGCAGATGGACAACAGGCACATGAAAAGATGCTCAATATCACTAACCATCAGGGAAATGTAAATCAAAATCACAATGAGATAATACTTCACACTTGTCAGACTCATCATCATCAGAAAGAACACAAATAACAAACTTTGGTGAGGATGTAGAGAAAAGGAAACCCTGTATACTCTTGGTGGGAATGTAAATTGGTACAGCCACTGTGGAAAACTATGGAGATTACTTAAAAAATACTAAAACTTGAGTGGCCATATGATCCAGCAATCCCACTCCTGGATATATATCTGGAAAAAATAAAAGCTCTAATTTTAAAAGATACATGCATTTCATTGTTCATAGCAATATTACTTACAATAGCTAAGATACTGAAGTAAGCTAAGTATCCATCAACAGACAAATGGATAAAGCTGCCTGAGCTTTATATAATATATTTATATATAATATATATTTATAACAATATATTATACAATATTTTATTATATATATTTATTTAAATATATGTTTGTATTATATTATATATGTTTATTATATGCATTTTATATAATTTATTATACAGTTATATATTATATATATTTATAAAAATATAGCAAATATTTTTAATAACTATAAAAGGAGTATAGCCTTTAAAAATTGTATTA
>SJYC01075328.1:0-19011 GCA_006408675.1 Madoqua kirkii | reverse complement strand
AAAAGGAGTATAGCCTTTAAAAATTGTATTAGATAGTTGAACTTTTAAAAAAATAAAATTAAAAACAAAAATCCTGAACCAAAATTCTGAGACGAAGATGTAAAAGCAAAGTTTGGAGGTTGATTTATATTAGATAAAAGCTTGATAATCCTAAATTTTGTTTATTTTGTTTATCATTGAGATTAACATGCTACCTTAATTCTTATTTGCTTACTTTAGGTACGTTTTCTAAATAAAAGTGGAGCCCTTCAGTGGTGACCTGAATTGAAATTTCTGGGATGCTTAAAATGTCTTTCCACTTTTAATGGGCAGATATTCACACATTTCTACATAGTTTCCAAGAAAATCTCACTCACACAGGACAAAATATAAAAGAAAAAAAAAAAAAAAGAGAAAAATTGAAGAGAAGAAGTGAGCATCATTTTGGGAGTAATGGAAGACATAGGTGACTCCCTAGAAACCTCATAAAATCCCTTCCAATATTTACCATCCAACCACATGGATGGGAGAATAAATCCTCACAAATTTCCTCAACCTGGTCTCCTTCCTGATTACGGCTCGGACACCAGCCTCTCTGGTAATGCCAGCCTCACCGCTGCCGAGCTTCCCGTGTTCTGCACAGCTCCAGGCCTCTGTGCTAGGGCTTACCAATGCTAACTAAAAGTCCTAGACCAGCTGTGGCACAACGAAATCACCAAATCCCAGCATATGACTTTAGATCTCCAGGATAATTCCTCTCCCAGATTGTGCTGCCATTAAATATTTTACTTTTGGGGAACCTTCCTACACTGCTGGTGGGGATGTGAAGGGGTGCAGCCACTGTGGAGAACAACACGGAGACTTATGAGAAAACTGAAAACAGGGTTGTCATATGGTCCAGCAATCCCACTCTTTGGCATACATCTGGAGAAAATCATAGTTCAAAAAGATATACATCCCTCAGTGCTCACTGAAACACTATTTACAGTAGCCAAGGTATGGAATCAACCTAAATATCTGTCAACAGATGGATGGATAAAGAAGATGTGGTACATATACACACAATGGACTACTACTTGGCCATAAAAAGAATGAACTAATGTGATCTGCAGCAACATGAATGAACTTACTGATGGCCATACTAAGTCAGAAAGAGAAAGACAAATGCCATAGAATATCACTTATATGTGGAATCTAAAATATGAGGCAAGAGAACTTATTTACAAGGCAGAAACAGATTCACCTAGAGAACAGGCTTGCGGTTGCCAAGGGGAAGGGGGGAAAGGGAAGGAAGGACTAGGAGTTTGGGATTAGTAGATTAGAACCATTATATTAATATATAGGATGGATAAACAATGAGGTTATGTTGTATAATATAAGGAACTATATACAACATCCTATAATAAGCCACAATTGAAAATAATATATATATATATATATTCTGTAACATACAATGTACAAGAAACTAACAAAACATTGTAAATGAACTATACTTGAATAAAAATTAAATGGGAAGGAAGGACTAGGAGTTTGGGATTAGTAGATTAGAACCATTATATTAATATATAGGATGGATAAACAATGAGGTTATGTTGTATAATATAAGGAACTATATACAACATCCTATAATAAGCCACAATTGAAAATAATATATATATATATATTCTGTAACATACAATGTACAAGAAACTAACAAAACATTGTAAATGAACTATACTTGAATAAAAATTAAATTTAAAAAAGTTTTACTTTTTAAAGGCAACACATATAAAACCACATGCACTGATTGAACAAAATCGACCAAATATTTGCGCTTAAGTGCCTAGGAGGATTCCTCAATCCCACTTTTGAAAGGTTATAATGATGATTCAAACCCTGTAAGCAGGTAGGAGTCTTTCAGCTGATCCAGTTCAGTGCTTTCGTTAGCTCACTTTTATTGACTCGCAGCAGAGTTCACCAGCCATCAGACTCTTCAGTTACCTCTCGCTCTTTTCTTAGGTGCCTCAGCCAGTTTCACACAATTTCCCTGTACATGTGATACCAGCCTGGTGAAGTGAAGCGGTGGAGGACACTTGCCTGCCTTCGCTATTTGGACCCACAGACGTAGGTACCCTCTGCATCTGATACGTCAACAAAATAGTATGAAGCAGGAAGTGTGGTGAGACAGAGCTCCAGCTACGGAGCTCCTACTTTTTTTCAGTTTCCTGATTTAAATAAATCTGTGTTACAAAGGGTTGAATTTATATGACCAATCAATAAATTAAGAGTAGCTACATTTCAAAATATTTCTTTATCCTAATAATTCATTTCTGGTTGTTTTATTAAAAGTAAAAGTTTTGAAATTTATAAATGGGTTATATGCAAGAGATTTTAAAAATAATAATTAATAAAAAATAATAATAATTAATAATAATGTTTGGTGAAACTTAGGACATATTTTTCCAAAGAAACTGATTTGTAAATGTTAGGAATTGAAGGCAGGCCACAGATACACATTTAATTCACTGAGAGTTTGGTGCTGTCTACAGCCACAAATGCATTTACTCACTAAACAAACCCTACTATGTGCCAAACCCTATTCCAGATGCTGAGGACACAGCCGACAAGGTGCCGACTCTCAAGGGATTTAGATCCCAGTGGTGAGAGAAATCCAGAGAATCAGAGGAACAATAAAGCAGCAACATTATCTTAGAGAATAATCAGTGCTAAGAAAACACAAGGCAGCTGGGGAATGTTACAGGTGAACTTGGGCAGGTGGAGAGAATGGGCAGTTCAGAAGTCTCACTGAGAAGCTTACATTTGAGCTGGACTCGAATGCTGTGAACATGAGCATACGACAGTACCAGAAAAGAGTATTTTAAGCAGACAGAACGGTAATAGCAAGAACAGCCCAATGGCAGGAATGTTGCGTGTGACTCACTGTTGGGGAGGAAGACATTTCCCTCTATCCCTCTAGGTTCTTCTGGTTGGTCTAAGAATTAGCTTGACATGAGACAGATTAACAGCAGAAAATTAAACAAAAGTTTAATAAGGTGTACATGGAAGAGACACAGGGGAGCTAATACTCCAAAATGGCCTAAACCCTCACCCTGAGTACCATCTTTAGTTAACGACAAAAGAGGATGTTAGAGGTGTCGGCTTGGGACTTCCAAGAGGAGGAAGACAATTCATGGAAAAGCAAATGTTTGCCGGGCCAGTCAGAGACAACTGGACTCAGAGAGGACTCTGATCCCCTATGTGCTGCTGAGTTTCTCCCACTACACGAGCCAGTATTCTTGGTAAACAGCTCTGGTGAGAGCTTTATCCCAGGAGTAGGTCCTTTATCTGAGTTACTTAGGCAGTTAAAAAGGAGACAAAAATAAAGGCTCCCTGAATCTTCTGTCTCTTAAAAATAATCAGAGTGAATTAATCCTCTGGCCAAAGAGACACACTTGGGGCTGACAGATTTTGCCTCTCTGCGGTACAAAGACCGGATACACGACCGGTGTGACTACAAGAATGGAGGCGGAGGGCGGGAGGGCCGGTGAGGGGTCGGCCTGGGTGCTGAAGCTGGGCTCCGGCCGCTGCGCAGGGCTTCCTAGTCCCAGCACTTCCACACACTCTCAGCCGTCTCTGCACCTCTTCAGGGCTCAGCGACGGCAGCCGCGAGGAAACTACTTCAAGCTGTCGCTTCGATTTTCAGGACCCTATCTTTCTCCTTTCAGTATGGATTCATTTTGTTTCCACAGCTAGAGCATCTCTGCCTCATCAGTTCCTCCAGTGCTCAGAACTGTTGAAGCACTGAAGGAGAGTGAGAGGTAAACAATGCCAGTAGCACTTGTCCTCCTGAAGGGTTTAGACGTGGCGGGGTGAGAGAAGGCTAGGGCAGGCCAGGCGCGGAGGAGGAGGAGGGGGGAGGGCAATAGACAGCACAGCTTCCGGCAGCTCACACTCCTGGCAAACTCTGGGGCCGGGACACCTACCCCCAGGCACCTCCTTTTTCCAGTTCTGGGGGACCAGTGCAGGAACTAAGCTGGTGAGGCTTCCGCCTCCTGGTTGATGCCACTGAGAATCACGTCTGAAAAGGAGGGAGGGCCTCTGTAAGAACACTCACTCTTACTACAGTGAGGGAGGGGGAGATAGGGTTAGCTTCTCCATCAGGCTCTTTCCAGCAGGGAGGAGGATTCATAGAGCTGACTTAAGCCCCTACAGGGACCCTTCCTTAGAGGCCATGGGGTAGGGCCACAGCCTTGACCTGGACCTCAGGGGCACGCTAGCCTGATCTTTGGCTGCTCGTGTACACATTGGTAGTTCAAATATTCAAAGACCCCTGCGGTGTAGCTGCTTCCCCAGGCTCCTTAGATTTCAATCAGAGAGTCCTGGCCAATACAAGACCCTTCCCTGGAATGCTCATGACCACCCTTAATCAAACAACAAATGGGGCTTCCAGATCAGGAACTGATTCAGGACTTTAAGCCTATTGTCTTTCTGATGAGTCCATGCTTGCTGTTATATACTATGAATATCAAATATTTTCAATATAGGGAGGATTCATAGGCCTAACTGACAGCTGTTAACTAAGTCATGGGCATGCAATGGACAGCATGGTGAATATAGAAATATTGTATTGCACATTTGAAAGGTGCTGAGAGAGTAGATCTTAGAAGTCTTCATCACAAGGAAAAATTTTGTAATTAGGTATGATGATGATGTTAACTAGACTTATTATGTTGATCATTTTTCAATATACACAAATACTGAATTATCATGTTATATACTTGAAACGAACATAATGCTATATGTCAATTATACATCAACTGCATAAATTGACTAATTCTTTTTAAAAAAGAAACAGTCATTATCCTCATAGATCCCTGGGGAAGAGTTCATTTATAATGATATTCTGACCATGAAACAGTCCCTTGGAGTTTAAATAATGATAAGAATGTGCCTTTTTAGACCGTCTTCTCTTCTTTTTGTGTTTGCATTTGCTTCTCAGTTTCTCTCCCCATCCCTCTACCTGCACACATTGTTTCCCAGGGCAGGGACTTCCTCTCACCCTCCTCCATGAGGTCTTTGCAGATTATCATCCAGGTTGGGTTCACTTAGAGAAACCTCTTCTCTAGTAACCCTTTAATCCATTCCTGAGTTTCTGTACTTAGCGCATTGTTTGAGTACTGAGAGCTTGTCTGTCACCCTTGCCTGCAGAACCGAAGTGTGAGGACCCCGTACGTGGTCCCAGGACCTGATGTATGAATAGAAGGTAAAACAAAGGAAGAGCTTGGGGGAAAGGCTGTGGAAGGAAGTGGGGCTAAGAGGAGGAGAGAGGGAAAATGGAGTTAAGAGAGAAAGGAGGCTTGAATGCAGTTAAGGAAAGGAGGAAAGTGGAATGGAGGGGGTGGGGGACAGAAGTGGAGGAAGCGAGAAAGAGAAGGACAAGAGAGGGAAGCAGGAAGAAAGAGGAAGGGAAGCCGGGGGCGAGGGCGGGATGGAGGAGGTAGGAGGAGAGCGAGGGAGCATTTTTGGAAAAGAAGAAGCAGTAGAAACTAGAGAGAAGGAGAAAGGAGGATACAGGGAGGGAGAGAGGCTAGAGAAAGGAGGGATAAGGGAGAAACAGACTCTGACTTCAGGCAAACGTTGCAGAAACAGCAAAGCACCGAGAGACCTAAGCTTCTGCTCGGAGCGCGCATTCACGTCTCACCTCGCAGCCACCAGGTTTCTTTCTGAATAACCTCCTTATGAGCTGTGACTGCATTCTGCGTGTCTCCTAAGTCGCCCTGCATTATTTCTGCCAGTTTGACGCTGTTTTCCTCACACCGACTGTGCATTTTGATGAATGAGGGAAACAGGCTCTACTGTAACAATCGTGTCAGTACTGTTCCCATCTCCTGCACTGAACGCGTTTGGTTTTCTTTCCCTTTAAATGTTTTCTTATTTGGAAGGATAGCAGGGGAAGAAGAGAGAGAAAAAAAAAAAAACAAAGACGCAAGTATTTGAGAGTGAAGTTTTCCCTCAGGATTCACAGACAAGTTAGCCAGGGATCACAGATTATAGGAATGTTAACAGAATAGATGATATGAAGAAATTAAACACTTTTCAAATTCTGTGTTCAGTTCTAACTTAATAACAATTGATTTTCCAGTGATTTGGTCAATGTGGCCTCAAGTGCCACTTTTATTGTCCAAGGAGCAGGGAGCTAAAAATGAATAGGGCGTTAGGCTCAAGTCTGGAAGGAACATATTCTGGTATTAATATTTTCACCATTCCAGCAAATGACTGCAATACATTTCAAGGGATCTGAAGTTATAATGTAATTATTGGGCAAGCTATTACAGCTTCAGTGGAATTTCCATCAGCCCTGGACCTAGCAATTCAGGATCACTCCTTGACACTGGGGTTTTGAATATCCCAGTAGTACTTTCAGTGGCATTTATTGAAATCATAATGGGATATCCCAAATGGACTCTTAAAAGTTTTTACTGCTCTAAGTGGTTTGACCTTGCAGGCCACTTACCCTCTCTGCTTCTTACTTTCCTCATCTTTAAAGTGATCCATTTGTACAAAATTATTTTTAATATCTCTCCCAAATTTAAGATTCTGGAAACCATAAGAAGCAGAACATAAAGATACAGGGGCAAACAGGCTAATTTATTCCTGGTGTACACAGAACTATCACTTAGGATCATACAGCTCAGGGCAACGCTGCTGAAGTCTACTCTTTTTTTTGCCAGTAACTATGACATGAAATCTATTTTGCTTAAGCATATCTCTACTGGGACAGTGCAGAAAAAAATACCTCTACTGGGATAGCACAGGAAAAATACACATGATTTATCTCTTTACGGCCACTTCTGAATGATATCCCAGTAGCTTCATCTCGTTGCATTTTAGGTAGTCACTTCTGGAATCTCAGCATCTTAATATCTGTCAGTGTGGCACTGAAACAAACAGTCTTTCAGGCCGTCAAGTATCAGTTTGTAAAAACCACCACAGGTTCTCACTACTTTGACCTCGTCACCTTACAGAACAGACTGTCATTTATGGCACCACTCAAGTCTAAGAACTGTTATTTTAAGCTCAATTAAAGGAAGTTTCTTTTTCTTTTGCATTTTTAGGAAAAGAGACTCTTGAGGACACATTAAAGTTGACCTAAAGAAATAATTTTAGGATTAAACAGATCCACAGAGCAGTTGGCTAAACTCACCTTCACTGTAAGACATAAATTTGAGTAAGGGTAGTTTCTCTTTAATGAAAAGAGACCAAGAATAACTGACGGGAAACAAACAAAGCCATAATAATTCACAGAATATTAATGGACCTGTCCATGGAGAAGTTAATAATTTATGTCAGGCAATGTATACATTGTCAAGTGGATAAGAAGGCAGGTCTCAGGGTAATCCTTAGACAAGAACACGCAGGAGAATAAACAGACAAGTATGTCCTTGTGGTTTGCTCAAATAATCCAGACCACACTGAATTATGCAATCATGCCACTCAGTAGCCATAGATTTAAAATATGACTGCCTCATGTCTTCTTGGGGGCACAATTTTGAAATAATTTCATTACTTTCCTGCAAAAGACATATGGATACATTATATTGTGCAGGAAAACTCCTTCCATCATTTGAGTCCAAACAGTAGTCATTTTATTCCAAAACTCACTGGCCTCCATCTTTCATGAGGTCAAAGTTCTACCTTGTTAAATCAAAAATTATTTAAGACAGTCTCTGTCTTCAGTGTTTACATGAACTTGAATCTATTATGTGAAGATACCATCTGCCCTGTCCTTCTAGTCAGCTCTGAATCTCCCCTTCTTTCCTCCTGTGTACAGTTGGAAATAATCTATCTTGAATGCATTCTCAAGGCTCTGTTGATTACAGAAGTTTCAGAACAGTCTCTGTAGCTATTGTACCAATATTTTCTTACTTTCTTCTCTACTCTGATTTAGCAGTTTATTTCTTGTGAAATATACAGGGTCACATGGACTTGCCAAGTAAGAGGGCCTATTAAGGGGAGATGTCTTCCTTTGCTTAACTAAAACCAGGGGATACACCGGCTCAATTTTGGAAGGACCCCTTGTCAATTTGTCAAGATCTGGTAAGAGTGAGAATTAGGTTAATGGATGTCTTACCTAGTTTACTGCTAGAAGAACCTCTTCAGGCCTCCCAGCTGGTGCTACTGGTAAAGACCTGCTGGCCAAGACAGGAGGAATAAAAGACAGGGGTTCAATCCCTGGGCTGGGAAGATCTGCCAGAGGAAGGAATAGCAACCCGCTCCAATATTTTTTTCTGGAGAATCCCATGGACAGAGGCTGTCCTACTAGGCTACAGGCCATAGGGTCGCAAAGAGTCAGACATGACTGAAGCGTCTGAACACAGCACATGTGGAGACAGCCTCCTCAGGGTTTCCCTGATGGCTCAGATCTTACAGCGTCTGCCTGCACTGCAGGAGACCAGGGTTCGATCCTGGGGTTGAGAAGACCCCCTGGAGAAGGGAATGGTTACCCACTCCAGTATCCTTGCCTGGAAATTCCATGGACAGAGGAGCCTGGCAGGCTATAATACATGCAATCACAAAGAGTCAGACATGACTGAGCGACTGAGTACACACATACAACCTCTTCAAAGGTCCTGAGAATTTCGTTTCATATGTTAATTGTAAATAATGTGTTGATTGGTAATGATTTGGAGGATAGTATATAAATATGCAATTTTGACAAGTATGGGTCCTGCCTCAGCATTTGTCACAGTGCCTGGCATATAGTAGGAACACAGTAAATGATTTTGGGATGAGTGAATGGATGAACTGAAGAATTAGTGCCTTCAGGTATGCAAAGGTTTGCAAGACACATCCTTTGATCTCAATGTTAAGAGGTTTCAAAGAGTGGATTGAAAATATTTCTGACTGAAAGCCACAGTTACTATTACACAGTTATTATTTTCTCCCTTCTTGGATCTGTCTTGGGCCTTTCCAAAAAAAGAAAAAAAAAAAAGATACAAATAACCAATTGTGCTACCTGAAGGTTATACACTATGGATTAATGTCCATTAAGAACTGAGTTGAAGCCACATGGCTGAGGCCAAGCTAACATGTCATTAAGAAAGGCATGCAGTCCCTAAAGCCTCTATTCCAATGCAATTGAATGCATGAAATTTATGGAGTGCCATTAAATGTCCCCATGCAGTTTTGAAAAATAAATGTTTTTGACAAAGCCTAAGTACAAAGCATTTACCAGATATATTTCCCAGAAAAAATAAATAAATAAAGACTGAGTGGCTCCTGGAGCTAATTAATAGCCACTTCCGGAGATCAGAATTCAAGTAAAGTATTAACAAAAGAAAACTCATTAAAGGGAATGGAACTGGATTACTGAAACCCATACACTATTATAACTCCTTTTATGACGAATAGGGAAGTGACTTGGAAAATAAAACACTTCTGCTCAACGTGAAACTTATCAATTGTTTTCAAAAGTGAGCACACATCATATTCCACTTCTTGGAAGTGCACTGTGACAACCGAAAATGTAAGCCTTCCTGTAGATCTGTGTCACAAGTCTGCACACAGAGGACTAAAAATAATAGGGACATGGAAATTCAATTGTTTGATGCTCATGAAAGCCAGCGGAATGTGTTCAGCCTCATCCATTTGCTCCATAAAAACATTAACTCCAAAAGGAACATCATGTCAGAATAAAGTTGAAACCCTTATTGGGAAACAAATGCTGTTGTGCAAAGAACCTGGGCTCTAGGTTAGTATAACCTGTGTTTGAATTTCCACTTACTAACTGAGGGAACTTGGGCAAGCTTTCATCTCTCTGAGTGTTTTAACTGGAAAGGCAGTTCTTCTTCTCAGGGCTGCTGAATGGATTAAAAATGCAGCATCTGGCTTTCTGCAGGTAATGTCAGCCAATACTGGCTCATTCTCACAGGAACATTTCTTACTAATTCTCTATCCTTATTAGTCTATTTGGAAATTTCTTAGAAAATAGTTGGAGGTATACTAATTAAAGTGACAAAGTGAAGTCACTCAGTCATGTCCAACTCTTTGCAACCCCATGGACTCCTCCGTCCATGGGATTTTCCAAGCAAGAGTACTGGAGTGGGTTGCTATTTCCTTCTCCAGGGTATGTAGAGTCAAATTCTAATTCTTTTCCCAAAACTTGTGTTCAGACCTCAGTTTATTAAAATTTATTTTCTCTCCATCCCATTGAAACTAAGTCTCTACCTTCTGGATGATCTTTCTCATTCTTCATTTTCAACTGAAGATTTCATGTAGCTTTAGCTTTCTTTTAGGACAGGGGGAGGCCAGCGTGTGAAGATATAAATCTGGAGGCCACTTGTAAAGTTCTACCTTATCCAACGGCTTCTCTGCTCTTGCAGCTCTCTGAATTGATGTTCTGCTCTTCCAGCTCTCTGAACTGATGTTCTGCTCTTTCAACTGTCTGAATTGATGTCCCTCTTTCTCCCTCAGATTCAGATGCCTTGACAACACCTCTGCCATTGGTCAATATTTCTCTCCCTCTCCCAGAACATAGTTTCTTATTCAAACTACTGACTACGTGTCTTGCCTGTGTGTGTGGATAGACCAACACGTGTTCCTCCTCATCACTGATCAACTGCATGAATCAGTTCCTCACATGCAGTGGCTCCTTCTCCAGATCCACCCATGTCTGTCTTCCTTCTAATCATTCAGGATTGAATTCTCTCACACTTTCTCTCTTTCCACCAAGAGAACGTGCATATTACAAGTAATTTACATACATACTTTCTCTGAGTTTGCCTTACCATGTGCCAAAAAAAAAAAAAAAAAGAACCAGTGAGCTCTCATTTATCCCTTCAAGCTTTCATTTGTGCAACAGCTATTTACTGAGTGCTCATGACGCGGCCAGTCCCTGCTCTCTTAAAGCTTTAGATTTAGAGGGAAAGCAATAAATACATTAAAGAAATGTAGCTGGTGCATTCAACAGGAATGGCTTCTAGGGATGAGCCATAAGGCCATCGTTTATTTGTCTCCTAATGTCCTCAGTTGACTTGATGAGAGTTGGCTCTTGTTTTGCTCCTTCAACATGCAGTCTCGTGTAATGATCAACTGTGAACCTGATTCACACGGGAGGAGTTTTTCTTACCACAGCCAGACCTCCTGTCAGAAAGAAGTCAGCAGCCAGGGTAGGAGAGGGTGGACAGATGTCCTTCATTTCTTTTTCCCCAATTTACTTACAATTTACTTAAAAGCCCTAACAAGACTGGCACCATCGCAAACTGGTAATATATTCATTCTTCCTTTCTAGGGGTTCAGAGCTGCCTTCACCTTTAGGTGTGTTAAGGGGTTCCTCAGAGATTCCCAGTTCCCAGTTGAAGACTTTTCAACTGGAATTCTCCTCATGCAAGACATACATCTCTTCCTGTGGTTATAGAAAACCAGGAGTCATTTCGAGCTGCTTCATACAAATGCACTTTACTCCTCTAGATCTGAGTTGATCCTGCGCTGTATTTGATTCACGTGAGGGCTGTCTCTGGTCCGGGAGGGAATTCTCACTCAACCTTTGCCCCACATCACTCAGTATGTGCTGGTGAGTTGCTGTAACAGCAACCTTTCCTTACTCCTCCTCTGAGAGCAACCAGCCAAATCTACCTCTCTGCTTTCAGATTTTCCAAGAAAAGTAAGACTCCAATTCATAGGCTCTTTGTCCCGGCCCTGAGAAACATAGTCTACACTCCGTTGGTGGTCTTAGGAGATGCCCCTTCTCTTGACTTGGGGTAAAAAGAGAAATAACTTGCCTTCCTCTGGGACAGACAGTGCATCTAACACAGTTCTGTGCTAGAAAAGCTTAACAGAGAGCTCTCTAAAATACAAATGTACGCATATATACCTATACATAAGTTTACTACATATTTTACTGGTATCAAGGAGTCATAGAACAAAACACAATAGTATTTACTGTAAATTCTACATGGCCAACTGATTCTCACAGAATGATTTAATCAATTTATGCCAAACTTTAAAAAATCTGGAACCAACCTAGAGTACAACCAATAAATATGTAAACTCCAACATGAATATTGGTTGCTATTTTCATTTATATTACTGGGTAAGATGAAAGTGACAGTTCATCATGTAACAATGCAGTGGTCCGAATGTTTGTAGCCCTCAAATTTATATGCTGAAATCCTACACCCCTAAAGTGACAGTATTAGCAAGTGCAGGCTTTGGAAAGTGATAAGGTCATGAAGGGCAAGCCTTCATGAATGGGATTAGTGCTCCTATAAAAGAGATTCCACAAAACTCCAGAACTCCTTCTGATAAGTGAGGATACAAGGAGATGTCTGCCGTCCGGAAAAGGACCCTCACCTGATCATGATGGAACCCTGATCTCACACTCTGAGCCTCCAGAACGTGAGCAATAAATGTCTGCTGCTCAGAATCTACCTAGTCTGTGGCATTTTATTACAGCAGTTTTGATGGACTAAGACAAAAAGCTACAGACATGACAAGTATTTGGATTTTATGCTACATGTAATGGAAAGTCCTTTAAGAGTTTTAAAGAAGGGGATGACATAATCTGATTTACATTAAAAAATTTTTTTAATGAACTCAGCTTAGTTCCGTCACTCAGTTGTGTTCGACTTTTTGAGACCCCATGGACTGTAGAACGCCAAATTTCCCTGTCCATCACCAACTCCCAGAGCTTGCTCAAAGTCCGTCAAGTCAGTGATGCCATCCAACCATCTCATCCTCTGTCGGCCCCTTTGCCTCCTGCCTTCAGTCTTTCCCAGCATCAGGATCTTTTCCAATGAGTCAGTTCTTTGTATCAAGTATTGGATCTTCAGCTTCAGCAACAGTCCTTCCAATGAACACCCAGGACTGAGCTCATTTAGGATGGACTAGCTGGATCTCCTTGCAGTCCAAGGGACTCTCAAGAGTCTTCCCCAACACCACAGTTCAAAAGCATCAGTTCTTTGGTGCTCAGCTTCTTTATAGTCCAATTCTCACATCCATACATGATGACTGGAAAAACCATGGCTTTGACTAGATGGACATTTGTTGGCAAAGTTATGTCTCTGCTTTTATAATATGTTGTCTAGCTTGGTCATAGACTTTTCTTCCAAGGAAAAAAATATCTTTTAACTTTATGGCTGTAGTCATCATCTGCAGTGATTTTAGAGCCCAAGAAAATAAAATCTGTCACTGTTTCCACATGTACTTGGATCGAAGTGATGAGACTGGACACCATGATTTTAGTCTTTTGAATGCTGAGTTTTAAGCCAGCATTTTCACTCTCCTCTTTCATTAAGAGGCTCTTTAGTTCTTCTTCACTTTCTGGCATAAGGGTGGTGTCAGCTGCATATCTGAGGTTATTGATATTTCTCCCAGCAATCTTGATTCCAGCTTATGCTTCACCCAGCCTGGCATTTCACATGATGTACTCTGCATAGAAGTTAAATAAGCAGGGTGAAAATGTAGCCTTGACATACTCTTTTCCCGATTTGGAACCAGTCTGTTTTTCCATGTCCAGTTCTAACTCTTGCTTCTTGACCTGCACACCCAAGAGGCAGGTCAAATGACCTGCATACTCATTTCTCAGGAGGCAGGTAAGGTGGTCTGATATTCCCAATTCTTGAAGAATTTTCTGGTCTGTCATGATCCATACAGTCAAAGGCTTTGGCATAGTCAAGAAAGCACAAGTAGATGTTTTTCTGGAGCTCTCTTGCTTTTTTGATAATCCAATGGATCTTGGCAATTTGATCTCTGGTTCCTCTGCCTTTTCTAAATCCATCTTGAACACTTGGAAGTTCATGGTTCATGGACTGGTAAAGCTTGGCTTGGAGAATTTTAAGCATTACTTGCTAGTGTGTGAGATGAGCGCAACTGTGCGGTAGTTTGAACATTCCTTGGCATTGCCTTTCTTTTAATGAACTAGAAGGCAAGAGTGGAAAGCTGAATGACTGGTTGGATTCTCTTTCATGTATTCAATCAAATGATAATAATTATACACTAAGATGCTGACAAGCAAACCAGAGAAGAGGGAATGAATTAGACATATACCTTCCAGGTAAAGTTGAAAGAAATTACAGATGAATTTGGTGTAAAGTGTAAGGGGAAGCAGAAAAATGAGAACAATGCCCATGATTTTAAAGCTTGAGCAGCAGAATGAATCATGTTTTTAAACGGGGATCCCTACAGTTGGAAGAGGTTTCAGTGGAAAAAATAAGACTTTATTTTGAGCAGCCCGGCTGATGCAATGCCAATGCCAAGAGGAAATGTCAATTTGAGAGTGGCATATTTTAGATCAAACTATGAGAAATTATCACTTTTGTAGACTCAAAATGATCAAAACCTGGAAATGTCTTTGGTTTAATTTGATATGCATTTGACACCCAGTGGAAAGATATGTGAAGATGCTATCCATGTAATAAAGTCTGTGTAACTATTAGGTTGGATGTAACTTATAAACAAAAAAAATACATGGGTATATAGTTTCTCATGGCCTGATTTATAACACATTCACAGCAAGCCATAGCTACTGATGTAACCAATCAGATTTTGAGGATTTAGCATCTACATCAATTTCCTTAATATTAGGCTTTCAGTACTTTGGCTTAAAGGTATTTCTTCACGATTATGAGGTCCGCTTTAGAAATCCCACCCCTCAGTGGCAGCTGAACACCATGAAATGAGACTCACTACACGGTAATCTTTGCAGTTTGATAGCTAGCACATTTTGTGCTGAATTTCCCTCTCAGGACAATGGTAGTTTGCCAGTTTAAAGCAGAGATAATCTCATGCATCCATTGCGATTTCTTTTCTTTTCTGTATGTTCTTTCTCTTCTGTTTGGATTTTATTTATATAAAAGTCTCAAACATAAAAATCAATTATCACATATACTCTGTTGAGGTAGTCACATGACATTAACTTTGATGGCAAATAAACTCTTACTTAGAAGGACTAGCACTGTGATAGTTTATTTCTTCTTTTAAGAAATAAATTATCCTCTCAAAGTAAAGAAGACCACATTCTAATTTAATAAGTGATAAAATAATAAACTTCCTTTGAACACAAATAAATGTATAATATAACCTATAAATGCAAGACACATCATTATAATTATCAGTATCTTTGTTTAATATACTCCATCAGTCATATGTCATTTCAATTTTTCCATTAATTTGTCTTTAGCTTGTACCTCTTAACTCTTCCCTTCCCAACCATCTGTCTGGCATGGCATTATTTTCCTCTGCCTGGGTTATCAAAAAAGAAAGAGTTAGTTGCTCAGTTGTGTCCACTTCTTTGCAACCCCATGGACTGTAGCCTGTCAGGCTCCTCTGTCCATGGAATTTTCTAGGCAAGAATACTGGAGTGGGTTGCCATTTCCTTCTCCATGGGACTTTCTTGACTCATGGATTGAACCCCAGTCTCCAGTATCGCAGGCAGACTCTCTACCATCTGAGCCAGCAGGGAAACTAAAGTTTCCTAATGCTTTCCACCTATCTATCCTCCACTCCAAACTTCCTGTCTTCACTGGCATATTCGGTGACTACTGATACTTACCAGTTATAGCTCAGATAGTAAAGAAACTGCCTGCAATGCAGGAGACCAGGGTTTGATCCCTGGGTTAGGAAGATCCCTTGAAGGAAATAGCAACCCACTACAGTATTCTTGCCTGGAGAAATCTATGGATAAAGGAGCCTGGTGGGCTACCATCCACAGGGTCACAAAGAATCAGACATGACTGAGCGACTAACACACACCCACACTGATACTGTATATGTGGCCAATTACAGATCTTCCTGTAGGGGGCTAGGAATGGAATTATAACCATGCTGCAAAGGTATTTATCCCAGTGTCTGAGAAGCAGTTCATGGTAGATCACTGTTTTATTCTCAAAGTTTCAGAACAGCAAGATAAAGGCTTCTTCTTTATCCAGGGGGGTCAGTGTATTGGGGAAAGTATTCCCATTCTGGAAACATGTTAGACTATGGCAATTTCTTATGATATTTCTTAAATGGGTTAAATATTTGAAGTCACACAGGAAGCACTTGGGAGCTGGAAGATCATTGAGAAGCCCTAGTTCCTTCATAATGAAAGCAAGGCACAAGTTTAAAGTCTTCCATATTTCACTGTTAAATTATATCTCAAGGTAAGCAGGCAATAGTAAAGGAAAACTTGTGTGTGTGTTTTATATCGTGTTTTGCTTTGGCCTCTGGTTCTCATTATCTCTGTGGAGACTAATGAACAGTAAAATACTCTAGAGAAAATACTTTTCTAATAAAGATAATTTAAACAATTTTTTTCAAATGTAATATATGAAAGCAAATGAACATTTGAAATAATACAAAACTACAAGACTAGGACTCGCCATCACATGGTGGGTACATCACTGAGCTAGGATTCAGATAATTTGAATTTTAGTCTCAGTCTTATTGGTAATTAACTATTTAGTTTTGGATTAGTTCATTTTTCTACTTCACAGTTTCTTTCTCCGTAAAATAGAAACAATCTTAAAGGCCTTATCTAGCTTTCAAGTTTATAATTCTTTTATCTCTAATTTCCTGGCTAAAAGTAGTTCTGTTGTAGTATGTTAGACAACTCTAGTGGTGTAACAAGTATTTTCTCATACCCCTGATGGTAGAAAAATCTAATTTGGGATGGAGCACCTTTATCCAAATCTAAGGGGATCCTCTATAATTTTTGATATTGAACAACATAGTACAGAAAAAATCTGTACTGCACTTTTATCTTCCAGCAATAAATACCGTGTCAGGCTACTCTGATTCTGCATTTTCTTATCTTCTGAATAGACTGATAATTTATAGCCCTATTTGTCCTAAAACCTACCTCAGCTTTCTCTTTGATGGTCTGGAATTGTACTATATTATCCAGAAATGATGCACACAAGTGCTGTGGCCATTAGGCTGAGCATAGCTTTCCCTATCTAAATTGGAATGAACAGACTTGCGGATGGACCCCAGTTCATCAACTGGGGAACATGGTTCCCCAGTTCTTGGTATTCCTATCCTTACGAAATCCCATTGCCTTCAAATTTGCCAGAGCAGGGAATCCTAAAAATAAGCATCAATAACATAACAGAACACTGATTGATTGACAACATTTCCTGTCTTTTACATCCACCCACAGGTTCCCAAGGACAGGCAAACAAGCCAGAACCATCTTGTAAACATGAAACACATGATCTCAAAAAAGTTCCCAGATACATTAAATAATACTTAAAAGAGCATTCAGACAGAATTAAGAAGAATATATCTTGATACCAATACTCATTATTACCATTGATATAGAAGAAAGTCAGCAGTGGCCACAGGAATGGAAAAGGTCAGTTTTCATTCCAATTCCAAAGAAAGGCAATGCCAAAGAGTGCTCACACTACCACACAATTGCACTCATCTCACACAGTAGTAAAGTAATGCTCAAAATTCTCCAAGACAGGCTTCAGCAATACGTGAACTGTGAACTTCCAGATGTTCAATCTGGTTTTAGAAAAGGCAGAGGAACCAGAGATCAAATTGTCAACATTCGCTGGATCATCGAAAAAGCAAGAGAGTTCCAGAAAAACATCTATTTCTGCTTTATTGACTATGTCAAAGCCTTTGACTGTGTAGATGACAATAAATTGTGGAAAGTTATGAGAAAGATGGGAATACCAGACCACCTGACATGCCTCTTGAGAAATCTGTTTGTAGGTCAGGAAGTAACAGTTAGAACTGGACATGGAACCACAGACTGGTTCCAAATAGGAAAAGGAGTATGTATTGTCACCCTGCTTATTTAACTTATATGCAGAGTCCATCATGACAAATGCTGGGCTGGAAGAAGCACAAGCTGGAATCAAGATTGCCGGGAGAAATATCAATAACCTCAGATATGCAGATGACACCACCCTTATGGCAGAAAGTGAAGAGGAACTCAAAAGCCTCTTGATGAAAGTGAAAGATGGCATTGAAACATGTATAATATCATATAAGAAATGAATCGCCAGTCTAGGTTCAATGCAGGATGCAGGATGCTCCAGGCTGGTGCACTGGGATGACCAGAGGGATGGTATGGGGAGGGAGGTCGGAGGGGGGTTCAGGATTGGGAACACGTGTACACCCCTGGCAGATTCATGTTAATGTATGGCAAAACCAATACAATATTTTAAAGTAATTAACCTCCAGTTAAAATAAATATATTTAAATTTTTTAAAAAAGCTCAACATTCAGAAAACGAAGATCATGGTATCTGGTTCCATCACTTCATGGGAAATAGATGGGGAAACAGTGGAAACAGGGTCAGACTTTATTTTGAGGGGCTCCAAAATCACTGCAGATGGTGATTGCAGCCCTGAAATTAAAAGATGCTTGCTCCGTGAAAGAAAATTTATGACCAACCTAGATAGCATACTCAAAAGCGAAGACATTACTTTACCAACAAATATCCATCTAGTAAAGGCTGTGGTTTTTCCAGTGGTCAGGTATGGATGTGAGAGTTGGACTGTGAAGAAAGCTGAGCGCCGAAGAATTGATGCTTTTGAACTTTGGTGTTAGAGAAGATTTTTGAGAGTCCCTTGGACTGCAAGGAGATCCAGCCAGTCCATCCTAAAGGAGATCAGTCCTGGGTGTTCATTGGAAGGACTGATACTGAAGCTGAAACTCCAATACTTTGGCCACCTCATGCAAAGAGTTGACTCACTGGAAAGACCCCGATGCTGGGTGGGATTGGGGCAGGAGGAGAAGGGGATTACAGAGGATGAGATACCTAGATGGCATAACTGACTCGATGAACATAAGTTTGGGTAAACTCTGGGATTTGGTGATGGACAGGGAAGACTGGAGTGTTGTGATTCATGGGGTTGCAAAGAGTCAGACATGACTGAATGACTGAACTGAACTGAAGCAGACTGTGGAAAAAGACAAACTGGGTATGAATAGTTATAAAAATTCCTCAATTTATGATGGGATCGTATACTAATGAATAGCATGAAAATGCAAAATGATAGGATACCACAAGAGGAACTCCCCAGGTCAGTAGGTGCCCAATATTCTACTGGAGATCAG
>SJYC01075327.1:0-14852 GCA_006408675.1 Madoqua kirkii | reverse complement strand
GACGACTGAGGATGAGATGGTGGATGGCGTCACAGACTCGATGGACGTGAGTCTGAGTGAACTCCGAAAGATGTTGATGAACAGGGAGGCCTGGCGTGTTGCAATTCATGGGGTCGCAAAGAGTCGGACACGACTGAGCGACTGAACTGAACTGAAGTTGAAAATAACATAAACTGAAAATGCATTTAATACACCTAACATCATAGCTTAGCCTTGTCTGCCTTAAGTGTGCTCAAAATATTTTCATTAGCATACAGTTGAGCAAAATCATCTGACACACTGTCTGTTTGATAATAAAGTACTGAATATCTCATGTAAATATTAATCATTGTATATTGTACTGAAAGTGAAAAATAAAATGATCATCAGGTACTGAATGTTGTAAATGTATCAGTTGTGTGTCCTCGTGTTTGTGTAGCTGACTGGGAGCTATGGCTTACCCCCACAAGAAAGCACAGTACCACTTACTAATAGTAAATACGGATTTATAGCTTTCACATGGTCATAATGTTGAAAAACCACTAAGTAGAACAACCCTAAGTTGGGGACCATCTGTGTTAGCTGTGTGATCTTGAGAAATTTTCTAACGCATCTGAAACACAACTTCATCTTCTGTTAAGTGAGGATAACCCTCACTTTTCAGGATTCTGAGAATTAAATTAAATGAGCTAAAATATGAAAACGCCTAACATAGTATTCATTACACAATTGGCGTACTACAAGAGCTTGCCCCATTTCTTTCTTTTTTTGTCAACTTCTCTTTAAAATTCTGATTTTTCTTTTCTTTTTAAGGAATGAAGAGATGAATACAAAATCTCCAGAAATGTGACTGTAAATAATTTCTGGCTAATTCAAAGGTTAGAAAAAGCTGAGAGTCATCTGGTCCAGGCACCTCTACTTTAGTAGTCAGTCTTTGTAATAACCTCCCAATTACTATTTGGCTGAGACTGTAGTTCTGCAATTGGTGAATCTTGGCATCTGAGATTTTTTCCCAAGATTGTTATCATTGTCAATTCATAATTAGCATCTGTCTCACCAGATTGCCACAGAATTATAGCACCTGAGTCTTTCTTGGAGCACTTGCAATTAAAACACTAGCTGGGGTTGGCCAGGCTTAATTTTTCCACCTTGATGGTCCAAATTAGCAGTGTATTATTTGACACCATATAAGGATGATTTTTTTCAAGTCCCAGGTATCTCATGAGTTTATCTATCATCCATATGACCTTATTATGTCTGTAAAAGGTTCTGCTGCTGGAAAGACCTATAGATTTAAATTAAGAATAAATCGAGAAGCCCTTAGTAGATGAACTTTCTGAGTTGGATAATTTAGTTGCACTAAGATGAACAGTTTACATGGACAGTAGAAGAATTTACTTGAATAACAGAAGACTGGCATATTTTGCAAAACGTAAGAGTACCTAAGTGAAGGCAGGAGCTAATGGAAGTTGATCTAATCTCATCCCATTTCCTGAAAAAAAAAAAATCCCTTCTTTTAAGCTGTGAAGAATTTGTCAAACCAATTTGTCATCATCTTTGCACAATTGTTTGGCCTCTGATGTGCACTGGTCTGGGGCAAAGCCCTATGTCTTACATGGCAACTAATCTCCTCAAGGCAAAACTGTATGGTCTTTAAAAAGTGCTCTGTAGCATTAGCAGCAAAAGTCACTTATATACATCCTGGCCATTCTCTAACTTGGATCTCTGATGATTAGGAATACAATACAATATGTACATGTGTTTATATGTATGGTGGGAGACTGGATAGATTCAAGATGAAACTGGAGAAGTCTCTCTCTTTCTTACACAGGAATAGTGTGTGTGTGTGTGTGTGTGTGTGTGTGTGTGTGTGTGTTTACCCCACTTTGGGAGTAGAATTTCCAGAGATAAATCAAATGTCTACAATCTTAAAAAAAATTTTTTTTAAATGCGTAGTCTCAGGGAAAGTTTGGTCCAGGGATAACTATGATTATTTCTTCAAATTAATCTTAAGTGGAAAGTAATTATATAAAGATATAAATAGCATACATTGATTGAAAATGGGTTTCATATAGTTAGAAAATGTGAAAACTTTGCGGGGTATGAAACAGTGCACAGATACACACACACATATATTTGACTATATACATTAGTATATATTCTTTCTGAAACTTTTTCAAGATTTTATGTACATTTAATTATATTGTCAAACCAAGATATAGATATATTCTTATAAGCATTCCAGTAAGAATAAATAAAAAGAGAAAATGGGAGAAAGGTAGTAAGACTGCATTTTCCAGAACTGAAGAAAGACATGAGTACCCATCTTGGGGAAAAACAAAAACATATACACCATAATAAGATAAATAAATGTAAATTCACTGCAAAATGAATTTATAGCATACATATATAAAAATAAAGATATTAAATGCTATCAAAACACAATGCAAATATTTACCAAGGATAATGTAAAAATATGCATAAGTATACAATATTCATGGATCAGAGGACACAAGAAATTTATCAATTCTCACCCCAAACTAGATCTATAAGTTTATAATTAGATCTATAAGTTTAATGATATTTCAATGAAAGTCTTCAGAGAAACTCATATAAAAATAACAAATTATCCTGTAATTTAACTGGAAGAAGAAAAGTTAAGAATAGTTAAATCAGTTTGGAGCATAATAAGAAATGTGAGACTTTGTCCTTCCAGTTCAGTTCAGGTCCGTTCAGTTGCTCTGTCGTGTCTGACTCTTTGCAACCTCGTGAACTGCAGAATGTCAGGCCTACCTGTACATCACCAATTCCCAGAGCTTACTCAAACTCATGTCCATTTAGTCGGTGATGCCATCCAACCATCTCATCCTCTGTCAATCCCTTCTCCTCCTGCCTTCAATCTTTCCCAGCATTAAGGTTTTTTCTAGTGAGTCAGTTTTGCACATCAGGTAGCCAAAATATTGGAGTTTCAGCTTCAGCATCAGTCCTTCCAATGAATATTCAGGACTGATGTCCTGTAGGACGGACTGGTTGGATCTCCTTGCAGTCCAAGGGACTCTCAAGAGTCTTCTCCAACACCACAGTTCAAAAGCATCAGTTCTTTGGTGCTTAGCTTTCTTTATAGTTCAACTCTCACATCCATACATAACCACTGAAAAAACCATAGCTTTGAGTAGATGAACCTTTGTTGGCAAAATAATGTCTCTACTTTTAATACGCTATTAAGCTTGGTCATAGCTTTTCTTCCAAGGAGCAATCATCTTTTAATTTCATGGCTGCAATCACCATCTGCAGTGATTTTGGAGGCAAAATAAAGTGAAAGTGAAGTCACTCAGTCATGTCCAACTCTTTGTGACCCCATCAACTGTAGCCTACCAGCCTCCTCTGTCCATAGGATTTTCCAGGCAAGAGTATTGGAGTGGGTTGCCATAAAGTCTGTCACGATTTCCATTGTTTCCCCATCTATTTGCCATGAAGTGATGGGACTGGATGCCATAATCTTGGTTTTCTCAATGTTGAGTTTTAAGCCAATTTTTAACTCTTCTCTTTACTTTTATCAACAGGCTCTTTAGTTCTTCTTCGTTTTCTGCCATAAGGGTGGTGTCATCTGCATATCTGAGGTAATTGATATTTCTCACAGCAATCTTGATTCCAGCTTGTGCTTCATCCAACCTAAAATTTCCCATGATGTACTCTGCATATAAGTTAAATAAGTAGGGTGACAATATGCAGCCTTGACAAACTCCTTTACTGATTTGGAACTAGTCTGTTGTTCCATGTCCAGTTCTAACTGTTGCTTCCTGACCTGAATATAGATTTCTCAGGAGGTGGGTCAGATGGTCTGGTATTCTCATCTCTTTAAGAATTTTCCATAGTTTGTGGTGATCCACACAGTCAAAGGCTTTGGCATAGTCAATAAAGCAGAAGTGGATGTTTTTCTAGAACTCTCTCAAAATCAGACCCTTCCAGTTATCAAGGTATAAAGCAAAAGTCATTAAGACAGTTTAAATCTGGAGTAGACAGACCAATGTATCAAAAAGAGGTCATAGAAATAAAGTACATTTTAGAAATATGGCCTATGAAAGATGGATTAATGATCTAAATATGAGTGCCAAAATGTTAACCTTTTTACAAGAGTTTATAGAATTGATAGGATTTCTTTATCCTATTATGATAAAATTATGATAGGGAACAATTTTTAAAATAAAATCTGAATGGTAGAAACTATAAAGAAAGGATCAGTATATTTTTTTGACAATAAAATTTAAAACATGATAAATATCTCCATGGAAAAAATTAAAAGAACAGCTCCAGTCTGAGGGGAAAATAAATAGCAACACACACAGTTGGCAAACACTTATAATAACAAATATATAAATAATTCCTATATTACAAGAAAAAAAAAAAACTGAACAGTGGTCATTAGGGATAATTCCCAGAATAGAAACCCAATGGACAGTAAATTAGGAAGATATTTAATATTGCTAATAATCAGAGAACTGCCTATTAAATCAGCAATAAGATGCTATTCCATACTCATTTGGCAGGAAATAACAGTCTGAAAATACTGCTATTGAATGCAGAAAAGCATGGGCCGTAATACAATGCTACAGAGCACGTAAATAAGAACAGGCACTTTGGGTAATATTGATACATTGGTTTTTTTAAAGTAATGAATACTGTGAGTCTCAAAAACACTTGTGGTTATAAACCCAGCCTAGTTTAACCCTTAAACATGTGTATAAAGACGTAAACTGCCATGCTGTCTATCAGAATGAGTGAGTACAGGCACTTTAATAGTTTCCATAGGAATTAAATTAATTGATTAACATGACATATTCATTATATGGAATTGTAGCAAGCAATTAAAATGAATGAATGAGAATCTATACATATTGACATGAAAATCAAACATAAAATATGATGTGAGGAAAAAGATGACCAATGATTTTATAGTATAATATTTATGAAACATCTCAAAAGCACACAATTAATACAACATATACTTTAATGAATATCTTTACATATGCAGTAAAAGTATAAGAATACAGATAGGAATCAAGGACACCAAATTGAAGATAGCACTTGTGTTTGGAGACAAACAAAGGGTAGATTTAAAGGAGGAATTTCAACTTTTCCTATTATATTTTATTTTTTTGATTAAGATATTATTAATATTAATTCTAGGTGTTTTTTTGTATCACTTGTGCACTTCTGAAATGTAATAATGATACAAAAAGAACCAAAGGAAAAACTAATTTCTTTTTATATATTACAAGTAAACCATAAAATTTTCCTATGATTTCAAGGGATTGCTAACATTCCAAAACTCATCCTAAACATAGCAAACATTCTAAAAAGCATCAATCTGAGTTAGGATACACTGGTTAGAGGCTGCACAAACCTATCCCTCAGGGTCAGCTGTAAATCCCTTCTCCAGGAGGACAACCGATGATTTTTAACTAGCAGTTATCCAACTCTTTTCAGTGGAACTTGGTTTCAACGCAATGCTGCGTAGAATCCAACATGGTCAAAAAAAGAAAAAAAAGGTTGTTCCCGGCAAAGTAATTTGTGTGAAATGTCCTCCCTGTTACCTAGGAAGTGGCTGTTGAACCCTCTAAGAAGACTCTAGGCAACAAGATTATTCTCATTTCTTATACTGAAAAGCAAGCTGTGATGGGGAGCCCAGCCAACCACAAAATCACCCTATTGCTCAAGTTTCCAACGCTAACAAACTAAGCAGTGAAATAAATGAAGAAAATAAAGTGTCGGCTATTTATGGTTGGTTTTGAGTGATTTAAGAATAAACTGAAAACACTGAGAGATTTTAAAAGATGATTCAGATATTGATTACCGAACCAGGTGACCTATGGACGAAAGCCATTGGCAAACATTTATTGAATGGGTTCATACTGTATACTCTTAGACCTAACAAAAACGTCCACTATATTTACTAGTCAAAACTTAAGACCATAACAACTTTATTTGCTTTTGCTCACAAGGAGTTCAGAGCCAAAATTTACACAACTTATATATACATGTATATATTGCTGCACTGTGAGGCATGCAGGATCTTAGTTCCCCAACCAGGGATAGAATCCATGTACTTTGCAGTGGAAGAAATCATAATATGATAAGTCTATTTTGAACTGTGGTGTTGGAAAAGACTCTTGAGAGTCCCTTGGACTGCAAGGAGATCCAACCAGTCCATTCTGAAGATCAGCCCTGGGATTTCTTTGGAAGGAATGATGCTAAAGCTGAAACTCCAGTACTTTGGCCACCTCATGCGAAGAGTTGACTCATTGGAAAAGACTCTGATGCTGGAAGGGATTGGGGGCAGGAGGAGAAGGGGACGACCGAGGATGAGATGGCTGGATGGCATCACGGACTCAATGGACGAGAGTCTGAGTAAACTCTGAGAGATAGAGATGGACAGGGAGGCCTGGCGTGCTGTGATTCATGGGGTCGCAAAGAGTCGGACACGACTGAATGACTGAACTGAACTGAACTGATGGGTTACTACCCTCTCTAACGCTTTTTAAAATTTTGCACGTTTCAATTTTCCATCTCTATTCAAGTTTAAAAAAATAAAGTCAACAACTTCTTAATGTAAATAGCTTCAAATTCTTTTGAAAAGGAGGTGTGAGTATAAATAATTAAGAAGACATTTTCATTAGATACGAAATGTACATTTTAGTCTCCCAATCTTATACAAAGTTTTATGAATATCTATGAATATTATTCCATTTACTATTCTATTCTATTTAGTTGTTCATCTAAATAAACAGTAGTTTTCTGGTAGTGCATATTTTTAATGACATCCCAGTTTTGTTTCTCTGTTAGATAAATTGATGACAATATCAGTCATCAATATGATTTTTTTAAAAAAAGCAAAATGCTATTGGGCTAGATACATGACTACTGGAAAAACTGTAACTTTGACTAGACGTACCTTTTTTGTCAAAGGAATGTCTCTGCTTTCTAGGTTGGTCATGACTTTTCTTCCAAGGAGGAAGCGTCTTTTCATTTCATGGCTGCAATCACCATCTGCAGTGATTCTGGAGCCCCCAAATTTAAAGTTTCTCACTGTTTCCATTGTCTCCTCATCTATTTGCCATGAAGTGATGGGATCAGATGCCAGGATCTTAGTTTTCTGAATGTTGAGCTTTAAGCCAACTTTTTCACTCTCCTTTTTCACTTTTATCAAGAGTCTCTTTAGTTCTTCTTCACTTTCTGCCATAAGGGTGGTGTCATCTGCATATCTGAGGTAAATTATATTTCTCCAGGCAATCTTGATTCCAGCTTGTACTTCATCCAGTCCAGCATTTCGCATGATGTACTCTGCATATAAGTTAAATAAGCAGGGTGACAACATGCAGCCTTGACAACATGCAGCCTTGACGTACTCCTTTACCGATTTGGAACCAGTCTGTTGTTCCATGTCCAGTTCTAATTGTTGCTTCTCGACGCGAATACAAATTTCTCAGGAGGCAGGTCAGGTGGTTTGGTATTCCCATTTTTTAAAGAATTTTCTACAGTTTGTTGTGATCCAAAAAGTTGAAAGGAGGTTCAAAATTTACTTCTTTAGTAAATTTAGAAATAAAGAAACAATGAGTAAACACCCCTAAGAGCTCACTGGTGAAGGATGAATACAATTTTTAGCTAATGAACAATTTCAAATAATCATGGTGGATTCACTTCCAATTTAGATCAAATGTTCCATCCTTGGTCTTTGATCTTTGTTCATAATACAAATGTGAAATCATTCAACCCCGGAGCCAATCATATAATTTTATTAAGAAATTCAAGGTAGATGTACTAAATAGTTTCATCCTAACGTGTATTTTCTCTTTTTATAAAAACTAAATGAATGATTTTAGGTTGTAATCAGCAAAACAGAGGTCAGAGTTTTTTAGAATTAATTTGCATTTCATTATGAAATGATTCCAGGTGCAAGAATTAAAGTGCCTCATTTTGCTTCACAATCCTTATTTAAAATTCCATTTCTATTTTCATTCCTACAGAAATGACATCCTACACTCATTTATGCTTTGTTTGTTTGAGGGAAAAGAGAGTCTGAACTCAGTCTACCGGGATCTAATTATCGGAACCTAATTCTAATTACAGTCTTTTAAATCAACGCTGTAGGCTTTCCTCCTCTCCCCTGCTTTTTGAATAAGGACCGTTTATATTGTTCAGAAGATTTTCCATGTTAGATGCCTCTATTTATAGATACCATCTACCAGGGGTTTTGTAAGTCTATAATTTCAGTTTGCCAAACAGCTTCATGCTCATTTGAACTATGGAATGTCTTTGTAATTTAAACACACAGGATAAGAGACATGCAAAGATAAAACATATACAAATCAAGACTTTCTTGTTGAGATAAAACATAACATTTTCCCTGTTTTACAAAAGGTATAGAGCTACTAACAGAGAATGTTGCCTATAGATGTTTAAATAAAATGTGTAATGTTTGATCCCTATTATTAAATCATCAGAAGTCCACTAACAAAATTTAAGGGTGGTTTCCCCACTAATCTTTGACCTGGAAACAAGCAATAGGCCACAGATTCATGTTGCAATTTTCTAGCAGATGTAATAACAGTTATTTCCAACTTTTCATTTTATTTTTATTTTTTAACTTAAATAATATAATATTTTGTTTTATTTACTAATTTCATATTCTCACTTTGTATCATGACATTTTTTTCCTCATCAGATAATAAGTATTTGGTCCAAAGTCTCTGAATTTATTTTACTCAGATATGCAATCATCTCTAATAGCCAGAAACTATTAGAGTATTTCCTATCAGGTTTGGAAACACAGAAGCCATTATGATACATTTTATACAAGACACTCAAATATATTAAGATATACATGCAGGCATGTGGTGGGGGGTAGCAGAGGTGAATCAGCTCAGCAGGCAATGATGCATCCTTTGATTAAGGACATAGTTAAGAAAGGGCTGTGGTTTTCTCATGATCTACTCATAAGAAAAACATAAAACACTAACCCACTTCAGATGTGTCTGACTCTTTGCAACCCTGTAGACTGCACCAGACCAGGCTTCTCTGTCCACGGGATTTTCTAGGCACGAACACTGGAGTGGGTTTCCATGCACTCCTCCAGGGGATCTTCTGACCCAGGGATCAAGCCTGTGTCTCTTATGTCTCCTGCACTGGCAGGCGGGCTCTTTACCACCAGTGCCACCCAGGAAGCCCTAAACATTAGTGCACATGTGTAAACGTACTGACCGCTCAGGTTGAAGCTAGCAACTGCAATTTGAATTGAGACACACTCTATCGCCATAGGAGTGCTGTGGCACCCCACTCCAGTACTCTTGCCTGGAAACTCCTATGGACGGAGAAGCCTGGTGGGCTGCAGTCCATCGGTTGCAAAGAGTCAGCGCAACTGAGCGACTTCACTTTCACACATTGGAGAAAACAATGGCAACCCACTCCAGTGTTCTTGCCTGGAGAATTCCACGGCCGGCGGGGCCTGATGGGCTGCGGTCGCGGGGTCGGATGTCATCTTCTTATTCCAACTTATACCAAGTGATAATGCTGAAGTTATTTCTAATATATACACCAGTATTTTAATGCATTAGAATTAAGGTAAAGTGAGAAATAGATAATACCAGGAAATGTCAAATTCCTTAGATCCAAAACATGTATCATTAAATCATCTTTCCATTAACAAACTTTTATAGTCAAGGGCTTCCTTAGGTAAAACAAGTTTTAAAAGTCTTACTAACTTAAAAGTTCCTCAGTTTCTTTTCTTCTTTTTTTTGGTACTGGTCTTGGAAGTGTTCATTCATTCCTTGGGCTTAATATTATGATGCTTTAAAAGCTATTTTTCTAAAGAGAAACTCATGTTAATGAAGATCTAATAGTAATGTAAATAGATACTACTATAGAAAATAATATTGTAAAAATGAAAATAAATGCTTATGCCTTGACTCCTCAAGGAAGTGTATTTCAAGGAAATAACTCAGAAGGCGAAAAAAGTTTGTCCAGAAACTATGTGTCCAATATTATCCACAACATTTTTAAAACATTAAACAAATTACATGTGTTCAAACACAGAAATAATAGATTATGGATATAAAATTGGTGAAACAGTATTTCAAGACTGAACACCAAAGTTGTAATGGGTATGACAGCACAAGAATTCTATGTGCAAAACAGATCTCATTATTTCTCTGCTCACATACCACGGCACAAGAAGAGTGAGGGAGAAAGAAAAAGGGTTGAATTATAGTACTGAGAGTATGGATGACTTTTTTTGTTTCTTTAAAAAAAATGTGTTATTTTTACAATATATGAATATTTTAAATATTCTTATCAATATATTTATTCTCCCCCCAAAATACCTCTTTAATTTTCTGACAGTTGGTATTAACAGCTCTAGGTCAGAATATGGTAGACGTTTCTGGAACACGTAGATAAGAATACTTAGGAAGAAATACTGAATAAAAGGAGATTGAAATCTTCCATAATTTAATTGTCTTCATATTTTAAATGAGGGCTCACTGGACACAAAAAGTTAGGGCAAGCTGGGAAATGTTCAGGAGAAAATGAATTTTATGTTCAGGCAACCAGGTTAAAATTGTATTTGTGTGATTAATTTGCTCTTTTGAAAAAAATATAATTTTTCTTATCAAATAAAAACTCTCCTCATTGCAATTAATAGTAAGCATAAAATCAGAGATCTTGCTGATTACAAACAGTATTTTCCTTCCCATGTTTTTGCTAAAAAGGCTCAGAAGTTTGGATAGAGAGTCTCTGAGTTTGTTCCTTACTGAACAGGGTACAGGTTTCTTTTTCTTCTCTCATTATACCATCTTCACATAGATTTTTTTTCAATATTCACAAATACAAATATATTCTCTACAAACACCACTTTTGATTTCAAACATCTGCCTTACATTTCTAATCCTCAAAGAATAATTTAGAATACAGAACATTTTCCCAGTTATTTAAAAAGTGATGTGTGGTACAATTATAAAGTTGCCCTAAAAAGCAAGTCTCAGCATATTCTTAATCAGACTAAAATGTGGTTCTTTCCAGCAAATGCACTGTTGAATTTCCTTCTGCCTTTGTCCGTAAAACAGCTGTGAACAGATAAAACTTTGTTTTTTTTAAAAACTTTTTCTCTTATGACTTGTGACTTTCCTTTTTTCCTCTTCTACAGCTACTAGAATTTTAGAGGAAACAAATTGGATCAAACTCATTTCCCAGTTCATACACTTTTTCCTTCACATTGTTCATAGTAGATTTCACACTTAAAAGTAACCTTTTTGCAACCTTCAGTTCATGCAAGGGTCCCTGTAGGAGCTTAGTTCATTGGTGAGCACACATCCACTGAGGACTATGTGCCACATACTGTCCTTGTTTGCATTCTAAGCCATGAGAGAGAGAGGGACGGCATGAAGGTGTTTGTGTCTGCAAAGATCTGGTGAAAAGATCTGACGAACTACTGACATGACTCATAACTCAGTCATTAATTCAGTAAATCTCTGAAAATTCTTAAATTCCACTCTCATGAGAATTAAGACTTTGATCTAGGCTGATGGAGGTGTGATCAATACAAATAAGAGAGAGAGAACCACCAGCAAGCATTCCCCAATACTGAACGTGTAATGAATTAAATGATGTTTACACAGGGAAGGGCAGTGGGAACATGCCTGGGTATGTTTGTTCTTCACATATTGAAAACAAAACAAAACAAGGCCTTTGTGCTGACAGTACAGGAGAATATCCTGGAACAATAGGGCAGGAAGTTTCAAAGTGGGATTCCCTTGGAGTAACTGGACTGCTTTCTAACAAACTGGAGGCCTCTAACATAGACTGGTGCAGTGGCATTCATGCTTATTTAAATAGAGAGGTCGGTTGGAGGAGATGGCAAATGTCAAAAAGTTGGACATTTTTAAAGAAGAATAATAGGCCCAATCATGAAGGCCTTGTTGGTGATGGTTTTATCAAGAATAAAATGTTATTAAGTTAACCTAGTTTTCATGCTTGTACATTAGGCAGGAATATATTCACAGAAAATCAGGATTGTGCCAGGAAATTTAAAACCAATGGATTTAAACATACCCATTAAAATTATATTTAGTAATCACCAAAGTTACCAAAAAGTATTGTAAAGAAAATAAAAGAGGTGAGTTCATGCGAACCATCCAGACAGTAATAATGTACATGGAGCTCTGTTAATGGATGTGCTAACTGCTACTCCTTGTATTCTGTACCATTTCCCTGGACCACTTCCCCCACCTCCAGTGATTCATTATGCTGGATTGTGAAGCCATTTGCAAAATATAAAGTGCTATAAAAATACTGGATAATAATGATAATCCATCTTGCCTTCCATCTCTATAGTATTTATTTATATTACACTAAATTTGAGCTTTTATTGCTCCCTAGTGAATCTGTGGATCCATATTTCTTTCTTTTCCTGTTGCAGTAATACTTTCTAAACATGTCAGGCAGGTCAGGGCTGGATGGGTGGCAATGTTTTCCTGCAGTAGATTTTATGCAGTTTGGACCAAATGATCCACAACCCATGGGCTTTCCTTGTCATTCACAATGGACACCGTCTTATTTCCTTAACTTGGTCAAAACTAATGATATGAGAAAGCTCTCTCTTCTAATTGGTCATTTCTGCCCTCAATTTATGGCACTGTTCTATAAAAGCAACACATTATTCTGTGTCTTCTGAAACTTTTTCTTATAACAAATGTTCCCATTCCACCAAGCATAGATTTACACCGTGATATTATTTCATCCTCAGGTTAACACTGATTTCATTCTACCTTTGTCTCTCTGGCAGAGACAGAATGCTGGAACTGGAGGCCCATAGATCTATTAACAGAATGACTCTACAGCACACAGTTAAATGTGTCCCCACTAAAGAAGCAGTGGCCATTTGTCTCCTGGAATCTGGATTCCATACGGGTTCTCAAATCAGGAAGCACCCAGCTTCACAAAGAAAAAAAAAAGTGGTAGCAGAAAATAAAGAAAGAAAATACCAAGGAGATAGCAATATAGTTGAATAGAAGCTAAGTTAACCTGTATACTATCATGGATTCCTATGTGTCTGTTCTTTCTTCAGTTCTAACATCAACACTATATTAGATTTCATGGCTTTACCTTTCTTTTTCCCTTTCATGCATTTTTGACAGTTTAGCTGATGATAGATGTAATGTTTGTTTACTGAGCAAGAAATATTAACTTCTAATAATGAACTGAGTAAGTATTAAAAATGTTCTTCTGAACCAAGGTATTCACCATATTAATAGATTTTTTTAAGAAACACAAAATCATACCAGTTGATGCATAAAAAGCATTGGACAGAACTCAACATCTCTCTACAATAAAAATTCCCAGAAAATTGAAGAGAATGTCTTTAATCTTTAGTAAGGCACATCTACCAAAAAACTTATAGTTAACATCATACTTTTGATGCTTTTGATCTGTAGTGTTAGAGAGGACTCTTGAGAGTCCCATGGACTGCAAGGAGATCAAACCAGTCCATCCTAAAGGAAATCAGTCCTGAATATTCACTGGAAGGACTGAAGCTGAAGCTGAAGCCCCAATACTTTGGCCACCTGATGGAAAGAACTGACTCATTAGAAAAGACTCTGATGCTGGGAAAGACTGAAGGCAGGAAGAGAAGGGAATGACAGAGGATGAGAGGGTTGCATGGAATCACCAAATCAATGGACATGAGTTTGAGCAAGCTCTGGGAGATAGTGAAGGACAGGGAAGCCTGGCGTGCTGCAGTATATGAGCTGCAAAAAGTCGGACACAACTGAGCAACTGAACAACAACAACAACAACATCATACTTCACGCTGACAGACACTTTTTCCCCAAAGACTGAGAATAAAACAGTGAAGTTCACTCTTAATACTCCTGGCCTATGTGATAGAGTAAGGAAATGAACAAGAAAGAAAAAAGGAAATCTACATGACTGAGAAATATTTAGACAGCATTTCTTTAAAAGATTCCTTAGATTGACCACTTCGGATGGTACAGATAGTTTTGTGACTGCCAGAATATTATTTAGTACAATTGATTCTCCCAGATGACCAAGAAAATGAAAAATATTTCCCAAGTTATGTGCCATTCTGAGTGAAGAGCTTCCTCAGTTCAAGACTGATTCATAAGATCAAATCAGATATACATGCTGTGGAATGAATACTAAGAAAATCATAAAGAAACTAATACAGGCAAGGAGTACAGTTTCTTGGTTTTCTTTCTCTGAGATTGAATCCTTTAAACTCTAAGAGCAACTTTGTAGCCTTTCTAAGTGCAAAATCTGGTCACTAGTCTCTTTCAAGAAGAACCAATAAAAATTTCACCTTAGTAGGCTGTTTATATTTCAAATCTCAAGCCAAAGGGTAATATTTGGAAGAGAAATAAATAGTCATTGACCACTAAGTGATTAATGTCTCTTTCAGAAGACTAGATCTGTATCTATATCTGTATGTTAGCTGGACAGTCCTACTGGAAAACTCACTTATATAATAGTCATCCAATAAACTAAGTACCTTTTCTGATCACTTAACCTCCCCTCAAATATTTTTTCTCTTCAAACTCCTATAGTACTTCATATTACCTTATGACTTTTCAATGTGTGATGTGTTTGATAACAGCCATGCAGATACAGGACCTGTCTCTCTTGCTAAATGCTACACATTTGCCAGCTTCTCACCATCATCACTTAATGCTTGTATTAGCTGAATGACTGCCTGAATGAATGCGTGAAGAGTAAGAATGTGGATACCATTTCTACCTTAATAAATCAACTTATTTCAACTTCAGAAAAATATCATTTAGACTTTTAAAAATTACTTACATATTTGT
>SJYC01075325.1:0-32229 GCA_006408675.1 Madoqua kirkii | reverse complement strand
GTAGGAAGTCAAGACACACGTGGAGTAACAGGCAAATTTGGCTTTGGAGTACAGAATGAAGCAGGGCAAAGGATAACAGAGTTTTGCCAAAGGAACACATAGGTCATAACACATAACCTTTTCCAACAACACAAGAGAAGATGGTACACATGGACATTACCAGATGGTCAACACCAAAATCAGATTGATAATATTCTTTGCAGCCAAAGATGGAGAAGCTCTATACAGTCAACAAAAACAAGATCAGGAGCTGACTATGGCTCAGATCATGAATTCCTTATGGCCAAATTCAAACTTAAATTGAAGAAAGTGGGGAAAACAAGTAGACCATTCAGGTATGATCTAAATCAAATCACTTATGATTATAAAGTGTAAGTGAGAAATAGATTCAAGGGATTTAGATCTCATAGACAGAATGTCTAAAGAACCATTGACAGACATTGGTAATATTGTACAGTTCAGTTCAGTTGCTCAATCATGTCCAACTCTTTGTAACCCATGGACTGCAGCATGCCAGGCTTCCCTATCCTTTACCAACTCCCAGAACTTGCTCAAATCCATGTCCATTCAGTCAGTGATGGATCCAACCATCCATCTCATCCTCTGTCATCCCCTCTCCACCTACATTCAATTGTTCCCAGCAACAGAGTCTTTTCTAATAAATCAGTTCTTCATATCAGATGGCCAAAGTATTGGAGCTTCAGCTCAGCATCAGTTCTTCCAATGAATATTCTGGACTGAATTCCTTTAGAATTGACTGGTTGGATATCCTTGCAGTCCAAGGGACTCTCAAGAGTCTTCTCCAATACCACAGTTCAAAAGCATCATGGCACTCATATTTCTATATGGTCCAACTCTCCATCCATACATGACTACTAGGAAAACCATAGCTTTAACTAGACGGATCATTGTTGCCAAAGTAATGTCTCTGCTCTTTAATATGCTGTCTAGGTTGTACTCACCATCCACAGTGATTCTGGAGTTCAAGAAAATAAAGACTGTCATTATTCTCATTTTTCCCCCATCTATTTTCCATGGTGTGATTGGACCAAATGCCATGATCTTAGTTTTTTGAATGTTGAGTTTAAAGCCAGTTTTTTTTTTTTTCCACTCTCCTCATCCACTTTCATCAAGAGGCTCTTCAGTTCCTCTTTGCTTTCTGCCATAATGGTGGTGTCATCTGCATATCTGAGGTTATTGATATTTCTCCCAGCAATCTTCATTCCATCTCGTGCTGCACCCAACCTGGCATTTCACATGACGCATATAAATTAAATAAGCAGGGTGATAATATACAGCCTTGAAGTACTCCTTTCCCAATTTGGGAACAGTCTGTTGTTCCATGTCCAGTTCTAACTATTGCTTCTTGACCTGCACACAGATTTATCAGGCGGCAGGTAAGATGGTTTGGTATTCTCATCTCTTTCAGAATTTTCTACAGTTTGTTGTCCTCCACACAGACAAAGGATTTGGCATAGCCAATAAAGCAGAAATAGATGTTTTTCTGGAACACTCTTATTATTTTTATTATCCAGTGGATGTTGGCAATTTGATCTCTGGTTCCTTTGCCTTTTCTAAAACCAGCTTGAACATCTGGATGTTCTCATTTCGTGTACTGTTAAAGCCTGGCTTGGAGAATTTTGAGAATTACTTTGCTAGTGTGGGAGATGAGTACAATTGTGCAGTAATCCGAACATTCTTTGGCATTGCCTTCCTTTGGGACTGGAATGAAAACTGACATTTTCCAGTCCTGTGGTCACTGCTGAGTTCTCCAAATTTGCTGGCATATTGTACAGGAGGTGGTAATCAAAGCCATTTCCAAGAAAAAGAAATGCAAAAGGCAAAATGGTTCTCTGCGAGGCCTTACAAATAGCTTAGAAAAGAAGAGAATTGAAAGGCAAAGGAGAAAAGAAAAGATATACCTATCTTAATATAGAGTTCTAAAGAATAACAGGAGGAGATAAGAAAGTTTTCCTAAGTGAACAATGCAAAGAAATAGAGAGAAACAATAGAATGGGAAAGATTAGAGATCTCTTCAAGAAAATTAGAGACCAAGGGAACATTACATGCAAAGATGGGCATAATAAAGGCAGAGATATAAAGAAGATGTGGTAAGAATACATGAAAAACTATACAAAAAAGATCTTAATGATCCAGATATCTGTGATGGTATGATCACTCACCTAGATCCAGACATCATGGAGTGTGAAGTCAAGAGGGCCCTTAGGAAACATGACTACAAACAAAGCTAATGGAATTGATAAATTTCCACCTGTACTATTTCAAATTCTTAAAGATGAAGCTCTGAAAGTGCTGTACTCAGTATGCCAGCAAATTTGGAAAACTCAGCAGTGGCCACGGGACTGGAAAATGTCAGTTTTCATTCCAGTCACAAAGAAAGGCAATGCCAAAGAATGCTCAAGCTACCTCATGGTTGTAGTCATCTCAAACGCCAGCAAAATTCTCCAAGCTAAGCTTCAATAGTACATGAAATGAGAACTTCCAGATGGTCAAGCTGGATTTCAAACAGGCAGAGGAAGTAGAGATCAAATTGCCAACATCCATTGGATCATAGAAAAAGCAATAGATTTCCAGAAAAAAAAATCTACTTCTGCTTTACTGACTAGGCTAAAGCCTTTGACTTGTGTGGATGATAACAAACTGGAAAATTCTTAAGGATATGTGAACACCAGACCACCTCACCTGTCTCCTGAGAAACCTGTGTGATGGTCAAGAAGCAATAGTTAGAATTGGACATGGAACAACTGACTGGTTCAATACTGGAAAAGGAACACATCAAGACTATATATTATTACCCTGCTTATTTAACTTATATGCAGAATATATCATGTGAAATGCTGAGTTGGATGAAGCACAAGCTGAAATTAGGATTGCTGGGAGAAATATCAATAACCTCTGATGTGCAGATGACACCACACTTATGACAAAATGAGTAGAGGAACTAAAGAGCCTCTTGATGAAAGTGAAAGATGAGAGTGAAAAAGCTGGCTTAAAATTCAACATTCAAAAAACTAAGATCATGGCATCTGGTCCCATCACTTCATGGCAAATCGATGGGGAAACAGTGGAAACAGTGAGAGACTATATTCTTTTGGGCTCCAAAATAACAGCAGTTGGTGACTGCAGCCATGAAATTATAAGAGGCCTGCTCCTGCTTCCAAGGAGCAGGCCTCTTATAATGACAAACCTAGACAGCATATTAAAAAGCAGAGATATTACTTTGCCAACAAAGATCCATATAGTCAAAGCTATAGTTTTTCCAGTAGTCATGTATGGATGTGAGAGTTGGACCATAAAGAAAGTTGAACACCAAAGAATTGATGCTTTTGAACTGTGGTGTTGGAGAAGACTCTTGAGAGTCTCTTGGACAGCAAGGAGATCCAACAAGACAATCCTAAAGGAAATCAGTCCTAAATATTCATTGGAAGGACTGATGCTGAAGCTGAAGCTCTAATACTTTGGCCACCTGATGTGAAGAGCTGACTCATTAGAAAAGACCCTGACGCTGGGAAAGATTGAAGGCAGGAAGAGAAGGGGCCAACAGAGAATGAGATGGTTGGATGGCATCACCAACTCAATGGATATGAGTTTGGTGAGGCTTTGGGAGATGGTGAATTTCAGGGAAGCCTGGCATACTGCAGTCCATGGGGTCGCAAATAATCAGACATGACTAGCTACCAAACAATTTCAAATAAAGCACATGTATCAGGTAACTTGTTTCAAGGAGTACTATTTAGAAATTCTTGACAGTGTCAATTTCTAGTCAGGTTAATAAAATGTCTTGGGTCCTCAAGGAGGAGAAAGGGGTCTGGGGCTCTCAAGGAGGAGATAGAAGTCTGGAATTCTTAAGGAGGAAAGGACAATTTTTTTTTTCTACATTCCTTAGTAAGGATTATATAACAATAATGTATCCTGGTTGAGGACACGTTTCTCCTTCCTGAAAACCTCCTGACTTATCCTAGTATATAAAATGTATATTGAGGAAGTGGGTCTAGTAAGTTCTTTACAACCTTGAGACATTCTTTTGATTTATTGTAATAACCAATTAAAAATGTATATAACTCCCTTACTAATACTAGCAAGGGGGGCACGCTCTGTCCCCTTTCTGATGTCTGTGTCTGAAGCTTTCTCTGTGCCTTTTCATACTTTAATAAAACTCTGCTACACAAACGCTCTTGAGTGATCAGGCCTGGCCCCTGGTCCGGAAGCTAAATATTCTTCGGAGATCAAGAATCCAACATGGTTCACTGTAAGCTATCATTCTCATAACATTAGCTTTTGTCTCACAATTTAAGAATATCCTCACAATCTGTCCAGGTTTTCCCAGGTGGCTCAGTGGTAAAGAATCTGCCTAACATTGCAGGAGAAACAGGTGCCTGGGTTTGATTCCTTGGTCAGGAAGATCCCCTGGAGAAGGAAATGGCAACCCACTCCAACATTCCTGCCTAGAAAATCTCATGGACAGAGGAGCCTGATGGCTACAGTACAAGAGGTCTCAAAGAGTCAGACATGACTTAACTACTGGACATGCATACACGCAACATGCTGTCTATATGTACAGAGAAATTTAAAATGAAAGTTTCTGGTACAATATACATTTAAATGTATTTAATTCATGATATTTTGATGAACACATATTCACACCAATCTATACAGTACTCACATCCTGATATGTGATCCTATATGAGATCAAGAATTTTTCATTTCCTGAGTAAACACCAATTTGCATTTATGATTAAAGGTTATGGGAATATTTAACATCAAGCTGGCTTTCTGCTTCCACTCATCACTTCCTCCCATTTACCTACAGCCAGGTAAGAACTAAAAGTTAACTCTATTTGTGGAAGTATATGTGCAATTTAAAAAACAAAAACACAATTGAAAGTCAAATATAAATGCATTCGATTGTTATCTTTACCTGAGTATTTCCAGCCCTACCAGCCTGTCTAAATGAGGGTGACACTAGGCAAGCTCCTCACGTTTCTCCTTCCTGAAAACCTCCTGATTATCCTAGTATATAAAATGTATATTGAGGAAGTGGGTCTAGTAAGTTCTTTATAACCTTGAGACATTCTTTTGATTTATTGTAATAACCAATTAAAAATGTATATAACTCCCTTACTAATACTAGCAAGGGGGGCACGCTCTGTCCCCTTTCTGATGTCTGTGTCTGAAGCTTTCTCTGTGCCTTTTCATACTTTAATAAAACTCTGCTACACAAACGCTCTTGAGTGATCAGGCCTGGCCCCTGGTCCGGAAGCTAAATATTCTTCGGAGATCAAGAATCCAACATGGTTCACTGTAAGCTATCATTCTCATAACATTAGCTTTTGTCTCACAATTTAAGAATATCCTCACAATCTGTCCAGGTTTTCCCAGGTGGCTCAGTGGTAAAGAATCTGCCTAACATTGCAGGAGAAACAGGTGCCTGGGTTTGATTCCTTGGTCAGGAAGATCCCCTGGAGAAGGAAATGGCAACCCACTCCAACATTCCTGCCTAGAAAATCTCATGGACAGAGGAGCCTGATGGCTACAGTACAAGAGGTCTCAAAGAGTCAGACATGACTTAACTACTGGACATGCATACACGCAACATGCTGTCTATATGTACAGAGAAATTTAAAATGAAAGTTTCTGGTACAATATACATTTAAATGTATTTAGTTCATGATATTTTGATGAACACATATTCACACCAATCTATACAGTACTCACATCCTGATATGTGATCCTATATGAGATCAAGAATTTTTCATTTCCTGAGTAAACACCAATTTGCATTTATGATTAAAGGTTATGGGAATATTTAACATCAAGCTGGCTTTCTGCTTCCACTCATCACTTCCTCCCATTTACCTACAGCCAGGTAAGAACTAAAAGTTAACTCTATTTGTGGAAGTATATGTGCAATTTAAAAAACAAAAACACAATTGAAAGTCAAATATAAATGCATTCGATTGTTATCTTTACCTGAGTATTTCCAGCCCTACCAGCCTGTCTAAATGAGGGTGACACTAGGCAAGCTCCCGACTATGATCATGACAGGGTTATTGAAAGCCAGCATCCAAAGCCATAATGAAACAGAAGTAGGTGCCAAATCAAGGAGTACCATGTTTCTGGCAGCCAAAAGGAATTCTCTCTCTATTCTGGTAGCTAGTCAAATACCCAAGTTAAGCAAACTCAGTTTCATTAGACTTATCCTTGCCTGTACTTCTTAAATTCAGGGCTGAAAATCATATATGTAATGCACAGTGTAGTCTCACTTCAAGTTGATGGAACAGGAAGTCCTAGTTTAACCTCAGCTATTAGCAATTGGAAACCTATCTCAGGATGGTGGAGGATGGCAGTGAGGCTGCAAGGAAATGCATTTACCATATAACGTTGTGTTCCAGCCAAGATGAGACCCTTCTAAGAAATCCAATCAAAGAAAGCAAATTCTTACTTTTCAAATTCAAAGCTTTTCTTCTTTGACCATTTCATTCACTCTTATTAAGAGTCACTATTTAACCATGATTTTTAATGCTTGATCCAAGAAAGAAATTGCTTGAACTACAAATTTCTCCCCCCTACTCCAAAAAAAGGTGGAGAAAAATTGGAAAAGCTGAATGTCTCTCCAAAAAAGAAAGAAAAAGAAAAAAAATGTGCTAGCTTACTTCAGTAGCAACATATGGCCCACAAGTTAAACTCCAGACAGGAAAGAGAGACATGAAAAACTCCGGGAAACAAGAAAGGGGCGGGGGGGAGACTTAAAGCAAATAAACTGAAAAAAGTAGATTATGTTTCTTGGTTCTTTCATGGGGGCGCTATTGAATGAGTTGACACAAACATTCAATTAATTTAAAATGTTTTTAAAATAAAACACACTGGGTGGTTTCTGAAAGAAATGGAAAGGGCAAGTAAAAAAATTATCTGGGTCTGTGTCAAAATTCTCTAGAGCCTATGGTTTCTCTCCCATGAAGGAAATTACTTCATTTTTAAAACTGAAAACATGTCAGTCAACCGATTAGAAAAAAGCAGGAGCATATTTTTTTCATTTTGTATTTAAAGTTAATATTCTTTTCTTAAAGTGACACATTAAGCTGTGATGAGGAATGCTGAGATTGTTCCTATAATACAATCATACCCTATAGCAATGTTTATTTTTCTTCTAAAATCTGAGCCCTGCTTTTAATAAACATAAAAATCTCCTGCTTATGCTGAAGGGAGCACTAACTGCTGCTTTAACAGATCAACTCTCAAATCTCAATGGTTTCATACAGACACGCTTGCTTCCTATATTGCTAACAGGATAATGTTAAAATCCAGTTGTGTATGTGAGAGGCAGGAGGCTTCCCCAGTTGTATGGCTCTCCTCAGAGAAACAGAAGCTTCCCCTGATTCACTTGGTCTCCTTCAACAAAGAGATCCAAGGATGCCTTCAGGATAGGCTTCATCCCAGCAAGCTAGGAGAGGAAAAGAGCATGGAGGAGCAAGCAGGAAGGCTGTCACAACCAGATGCAAAAGGGGCATGAGTCATTTCCACCCACATTTCATTGGCCAGGACACTGTCACACATTGTCATTGAAAATAACATATGACATCCAACACAGTCTAGTTGGAGGCCAAGGAAAAGAAATGGGCTTGGTGAGCATATGATTAGGCTTTGCCATACTCCCCAAGAAAATTCTAATAAATTCTCCAATAAAGTACCTCCTATAAGGCCCATGTATTAAGACCCCTTTGGGAGTACGGAGTTTCAGTTTTACAAGATGTGAGAATTCTAGAAATTTGCCTCACCACAATGTAACTGTACTTCACACTACAAAGCTGTACACTTAACAATGGTAAAGACAGTAAGATTGATGTATGTTTATTTTTTTAGAAAAACATAATTAAAAAAAACGTTTTAAAACAGTCAAAATTATTTTTTAAAAAAGCTCGTGGTTTAGAGTATAGCTTTGGCATATCCCTACCAGGCTAGAAATAGGTGTTTTTCTGGAGCACTCTTGCTTTTTCCATGATCCACCAGATGTTGGCAATTTGATCTCTAGTTCCTCTGCCTTTTCAAAAACCAGCTTGAACATCTGGAAGTTCGTGGTTCACATATTGCTAAAGCCCGGCTTCCATCACTTCATGGAAAATAGATGGGGAAACAGTGGTAACAGTGTCAGATTTTACTGTTTTGGACTGCAAAATCACTGCAGATGGGGACTGCAGCCATGAAATTAGAAGACACTTACTCCTTGGAAGGAAAGTTATGACCAACCTAGATAGTATACTCAAAAGCAGAGACATTATTTGCCAACAAAGGTCTGTCTAGTCGAGGCTATGGTTTTTCCAGTGGTCATGTATGGATGTGAAAGTTGGACTATGAAGAAGGCTGAGCACCAAAGAATTGATGCTTTTGAACTGTGGTGTTGGAGAAGACTCTTGAGAGTCCCTTGGACTGCAAGGAGATCCAACCAGTCCGTTCAGAAGGAGATCAGCCCTGGGACTTTTTGGAAGGAATGATGCTAAAGCTGAAACTTCAGTCCTTTGGCCACCTCATGTGAAGAGTTGACTCATTGGAAAAGACTCTGATGCTAGGAGGGATTGGGGGCAGGAGGAGAAGGGGACGACCGAGGATGAGATGGCTGGATGGCATCACTGACTCGATGAAAATGAGTTTGAGTGAACTCCGGACTCTGGGAGACGGTGATAGGGAGGCCTGGCATGCTGCAATTCATCGTGTCGCAGAGATTCGGACACAACTGAGTGACTGAATTGAACTGAACTGAACTGAACCAGGCAAGGAGATCCACTCATTTATTCAGCATACATTTACTGTATTTGCAGCTACATCACTTTAGTCATGTCCAACTCTGCAACCCCATGGACTGTAGCCACCAGGCTTCTCTGTCCATGGGATTCTCCAGGCAAGAATACTGAAATGGGTTTTCGTGCCCTTCTCCAGGGGATCTTCCTGACTGAGGGATCAAACCCAAGTCTCTTATGTCTCCTGCATTGGCAGGCAGCTTCTTTACCAGTAGGACCATCTGGGGGTATCTGCTATACGCCAGAAGCAATTTAAGAAAGAAGGCATATGGATTAAAAAAAAAAAATCCTCTCCTGCACAGAGACTGCATTTTAATGGTAAGAGATAAGACAACAAACAAAACACACAGGTAAACTGTAGTATATTAGAAGCAATCAGAGCCAGGATAAAAATATAAAAGAGAAAATAGATCAAAGCATGGCCAGGGCATGACAGTGTGCTTACAGTTTTGAGTACAGTATCAGACTTAAAGGAAGTGACTGATGATGTGCACCATAAGAAAATGTAGTCAGGCATTCAGTAGACGGCTTTGATTTAAATTTTTCCCAATATAATTTTATGCAACCCTGAATATGACTTAAGAAAACATAAGAACTTCTTTGAGATTTTGAAAACACTTTTTCTCCTGTACCAATCCAGGTAATAATCCACTGGCCCATAAGATAACTACAAAGTGCTTATATTTCCATCTCTATCAAGTAAAAGCGAAGAGTTTTTATTCAGAAAAACAAGTAATGTAACAAGTTAACAGAAAAAACAAGTTAACAACTTTTAACAAGTAGTCTAACTGAATCTTCTGATGTGTGAAAGTTACTCAAGTTAACGGAAGTTAGTCTTGATTGATGAGACTATAAAAATAGTCTCAGGACAACTGGATAATTTCACTTAAATGGATTATTTAAGCCAAATTATTTTTGAGAAATAAGTTTAAGTATGTAGGGAGAATCAAGTTGCAAATTACTTATAGCCTTGAAAGACTTTTAGTTATTTATTTTTAATATAAATTTATTTATTTTAACTGGAGGGTAATTACTTTACAATATTGTATTGGTTTTTGCTGTACATCAGCATGAATCTGCCATGGGTGTACACGTGTTCCCCATCTTGAACCCCCCTCCCTCCTCCCTCCCCATCCCATCCCTCTGGGTCATCCCAGTGCACCAGCCCTGAGCATCCTGTATCATGCATCTGTCTCTTATACACATCTTCCCCTGATTCACTTGGTCTCCTTCAACAAAGAGATCCAAGGATGCCTTCAGGATAGGCTTCATCCCAGCAAGCTAGGAGAGGAAAAGAGCATGGAGGAGCAAGCAGGAAGGCTGTCACAACCAGATGCAAAAGGGGCATGAGTCATTTCCACCCACATTTCATTGGCCAGGACACTGTCACACATTGTCATTGAAAATAACATATGACATCCAACACAGTCTAGTTGGAGGCCAAGGAAAAGAAATGGGCTTGGTGAGCATATGATTAGGCTTGTTCCCCATCTTGAACCCCCCTCCCTCCTCCCTCCCCATCCCATCCCTCTGGGTCATCCCAGTGCACCAGCCCTGAGCATCCTGTATCATGCATCGAACCTGGACTGGTGATTCATTTCACATATGATATTATACATGTTTCAATGCCATTCTCCCAAATCATCTCACCCTCTCCCTCTCCCACAGAGTCCATAAGACTGTTCTATACATCTGTTTTTCTTTTGCTGTCTCGCATACATACATATCGTTACCATCTTTCTAAATCCCATATATGTGTCAGTATACTGTATTGGTGTTTTTCTTTCTGGCTTACTTCACTCTGTATCATAGGCTCCAGTTTCATCCACTTCATTAAAACTGATTCAAATTTATTCTTTTTAATGGCTGAGTAATACTCCACGGTGTATATGTACCACCGCTTTCTTATCTACTTGTCTGCTGATGGACATGTAGATTGCTTCCACGACCTGGCTTTTAAAAACAGTCCTGCAATGAACATTGGGGTACACGTGTCTCTTTCAATTCTGGTTTCCTCAGTGGGTATGCCCAGCAGTGGGTTGCTGCATCATAAGGCAGTTCTATTTGCAATTTTTAAAGAAATCTCCACACTGTTCTCCATAGTGGCTGTACTAGTTTGCATTCCCACCAACAGTGTAAGAGGGTTTCCTTTTCTCCACACTCTCTACAGCATTTATTGCTTGTAGACTTTTGGATCGCAGCCATTCTGACTGGTGTGAAATGGTACCTCATTGTGGTTTTGATTTGCATTTCTCTGATAAAGAGTGATGTTGAGCATCTTTTCATGTGTTTGTTAGCCATCCGTATGTCTTCTTTGGAGAAATGTCTGTTTAGTTCTTTGGCCCATTTTTTGATTTGGTCATTTATTTTTTCTGGAATTGTGCTGCAGGAGTCACTTGTATATTTTTAAGATTAATTCTTTGTCTGTTGCTTCATTTGCTATTATTTTATCCCATTCTGAAGGCTGTCTTTTCACATTTCTTATAGTTTCCTTTGTTGTGCAGAAGCTTTTAATTTTAACTAGGTCCCATTTAAAAATTTTTGCATTTATTTCCAATATTCTGGGAAGTGGGTCATAGAGGATCCTGCTGTGATTCATGTTGGAGAGTGTTTTGCCTATGTTCTCCTCTAGGAGTTTTATAGTTTCTGGTCTTACCTTTAGATCTTTAATTTATTTTGAGTTTGTTTTTGTGTATGGTGTTAGAAAGTGTTCTAGTTTCATTCTTTTACAAATGGTTGACCAGTTTTCCCAGCACCACTTGTTAAAGAGATTGTCTTTTCTCCATTGTATATTCTTGCCTTCTTTGTCAAGGATAAGGTGTCCATAGGTAGATGGATTTATCTCTGGACTTTCCATATTGTTCCATTCATCTATATTTCTGTCTTTGTGGCAGTACCATACTGTCTTGATGACTGTGGCTTTGTAGTAGTGCCTGAAGTCAGGCAGGTTGATTCCCCCAGTTCCATTCTTCTTTCTCAAGATTACTTTTGCTATTCAAGGTTTTTTGTATTTCCACACAAATTGTGACATCATTTGTTCTAGCTCTGTGAAAAATACCATTGGTAGCTTGATAGGGATTGCATTGAATCTATAGATTGCTTTGGGTAGTATCCTCATTTTCACTATATTGATTCTTCTAATCCATGAACACGGTATGTTCCTTCTATTCCTGCTTTCTGAAGAGTTTTTATCATAAATGGATGTTGAAATGTGTCAAAGGCTTTCTCTGCATCTATTGAGATAATCATATGGCTTTTATTTTTCAATTTGTTTATGTGGTGTATTACATTGATTGACTTGGGATACTGAAGAATCCTTGCATCCCTGGGATAAAGTCCACTTAGAAGACTTTTAAAATGACAAGGACAGAGTCAACTTGCACAGCACTGTTCCAAAAGAGAGTTGTCAAGGCAGTGCGTGAAGAGCTGAAATGAAATTTCCTGAATTCTTTTAGCCTAGACCTTTGCTTTCTCTCTAATACCTGGCCCTGTGCTCAGCTACCCAAATCAGCTTTGCCTCTTTTGGTTTGAATTTTTAGTTTTCTGTCCTAGAGATTTAAGGCTGTGGATGCCCTGTGGATTCTCCTGACTCTCTGTTTCACAGTGTTCTATCTCTGCCAGGCTTCACGGTGGTTGGTCATGGAACTAAAACTTAAGATGATCAACATAAATGGAGAGAATTAACCAGTGCTAATATAAGCTCCCTGGACAGGGTTTATTATGCATTTATTTTGAAGTCCTTTCTAAGACATGATTTCTCTCTTCAGATACTCTCAAGGAGATACCCCAAATTGCTAAGCAAGCAAAGAGAACATATTTCTGCCTCTCTCTGCACTTCCTTCCATGACAACAGATGGTCTTCAACTCCCAGCCCAGCCAGATCCATGCAAGAAGAATAGAAGAAGATAGTTCAGATCACTGGAGTCAATAGTTTGTGAACATTGCTGCTGTATAATTTTGAGAATAAGTTATTTTATTTGGAAATCTGCCTCTTTCCTAATACTCCAATTCTAGTCACTGAGTAGCTGCCTCATTTACCTAAACTCAAAACCCAGTCCCAGATAACATTTTCTCAAAGACAAGGGTCTCGTCTCCTTCTCAACAGTCCTCCCAGGAAGAAGGAATGGGGATTCTGTTCTGGCAATGTAACCCAGTGTTTAAAGATCTCTATTTAGCCCATATTTCATGAATTCTGGTCACAAATGCACCTTGTCCTGTTTGGAGCTCTTGAAGAGCTTTTAAGTGGCAAACATCTGCATGCTGGCTACCTGTACATCATTTCCAGGAATCAAACTCCTCCTGTCTAGCTATGCACTGTCTCAACTGTTGATATCTGACCTGTGAACAGTCTGGATCCGTGGACATTTAGAACGGCTCACTGCACCATTTCCTGAGCAGCAACCTGCCAAAGAAGCAGCAGTTCTAACCTTACAGAGACAACAGGGAGCTATGGATCATCTAGAGCGGTACTGTCCAATGTGATGGCCACCAACTGTGGGCAGTTACTGAAATGTAATTTTAAGTTCAATAACATTTAAAAATTCAATTTCTTAGTTGTACCAGTGACATTCCAAGTTCTCAATGTCACATGTGTCTACTTGCCCAGCATAGAGCATATTTCCATCATCAGCCTTCAAATTTCTGCTGGATGGCATCAATCTAGAACCTGGGAAAGAGATATCAAAGGTAAAGGATTTGGCCAAGAGGAGTCAGTCCTGATTCATACATGCAACTGAAAGATGTGTACTGAACTGTGCTGATCATAGAGCTAATGCAACTATATTCCAAAAGACTTAAAGCACATTCTGAAGGATATAGTTAAAGGATTTGGCCAAAGGAGTCAGTCCTGATTCATACATGCAACTGAAAGATGTGTACTGAACTGTGCTGATCATAGAGCTAATGCAACTATATTCCAAAAGACTTAAAGCACATTCTGAAGGATATAGATAATTAAGGAAGGGATCTTTGCCTACTGTGCTCATTGATAAATACAAGAACCTAGGACAGTAACTGAAGCATTGAAGAAGTACACTACATACTGAATGAATGAACAGACACACAGTTAATTATAACAGGATCAGAACTTCCCCAGTGGTCCAGTGGCTAAGACTCCACACTCCCAGTGCAGGAGACCTGGGGTTGATCCCTGGTCAGGAAACTAGAGCCCACATGGTACAAGTAAAGATCCCACATGCCCCAGTGAAGATCAAAGATCCTGCATGACAACCTGAAGACCCAGCGTGGCCAAATAAAGAAATAAGATAAGTAAAAATTATAACAGGATGGGAATAATTTTCTAGGCTCCATTACAGGTCAGATTAAATAACATACTAAGAATTCCAGTCCTTTTTCTATGGTTGCCAATTTTCTAATCACTAATTCCACATCTTGGGCCAAGAAAGGGTGAACAAACAGATAGGGCCATTGTGGCTGCAAAACTAGATCAGTCACATTGCAGTTGAAGAAACAGGCACAGAGATTTAGAAATCAGTCCTCTGTGAGTCTAGTTGCCAAGGCTGATGCTCTCTGGAAGTACACACACCAAAAGTTTCTACACAAAACAAACCAAGACTCAGAGCTTAGGGCAGATTGGTCCCTGCTGCTGCTCCATCTGAGCAGTCCACCCCCTGATTGCTCTATTAATGTCTTCTAACAGGAGCAGTGCTTGCTTTGTTCCCAAGTCTGGGGCGTAGGAGAGCTTCTTCTAGTCCTTCCAGTGACCCAGAACTGTACATACAAAATTGGTCATTGCCTCTTCTCATCTCTGCCTTAGCCACAGCTTCTCAGTCTGGCTTTCCCACTCTTACAGAGCATACAGACTCAAGAGTATCGAGAGAAAGAGGACAAGGGGGGGGGGGAGTTTGAAAAAAAAAAAAAAAAGAAATATTAGAGGCAAGGGGTCTCTGAAATGGGAGAAAGGCTGGCACTTGGAGATGAAAAGGAGAAAGGGAAGGATTGGGAATTATACTTAGATTTTCATCAGTGAGTCTGGATTTGTATTTGGAATCTAATGTGAATTTTATGCTATCACTTAATTCATTTTAGAAGAATCTCACTGAAACTATATATACCAAGATAACTGAAACTTCAGGAGCTAATTTAGACTGCAGCTTCCAACCCCATTTCTCTCTCTCTAAATATATATATATATAGGTACATTGATAAAAAGGAAAATGAATGGGAGTGTGGTTACTCCTGTACTTGCCTTGATCTGTATGTTAAAGTCATATTTTCAGGGGTTTTGTAGACTAGATTGTAAGAGGGGATAGCTCATCAAACCAAATGATCACAGAACTCAATATTAGAGTTTGATGACATGAGAGATGCTACAGAGGCTCTCCCTCACAGTCTAAATGCATGGCTGCTCAGCTTTTTAGACAGTGGTTACCCCGGGATCTTTGAATGAAAATCTGGAGCTTTTAGGAAAAATAATGAATGTTTGTTAAAGTTACTTGGTATTATTCTTAGAAATGATCAACAAATTCTCACATATATTAAAGTATTGAACTAGGAGACAAGAAACCAGATTTCTGTCTTAATCCCAGCACTAACTAGATGGATCATTTACTTCCATTGGTCTCTATTTTCTTTTATGTGATATTGAAGTTTGGCAGTGAATCAGAGTTAGAGTTGAAAAAGAGAAAGAAATTGAGAGAAAGAGAAAGACATATAGAGAGAATACCACTGATTGTCAAAGTATTAGATAAACAATGTGTCTTAATGAAAACGTCTCCTGAATCAATGCCCTATTTATGTCTGGCCAAACAAGTCAAATAAACATGCTATTCCAACATTTTTATCCAGTAGATCAGTTTTTCATCCTCAATCAGGTTGACACCATCTTCAGAAATTGCTTGTAGTAGGCACTTTGCTTTCATTTGGTCACAGAAGGGTTTAAAGTAGTCCAACAAATGAACACACAAAGTGTCAAAATAATATTGCAACAGAAGCACGCACAAGTCAAGCAGCATCAGATGTGCTTGCAAAACCACGGCCTTAATTCACCCTGATGTGAGTAGGAGGCCTGGCTGGCCGGTGGCTCCCTGAGTAATCCTGACAACATGCCTTTACATCCTATCCTCATACTGCAGTTCCTAGGTGCATCAACCGAGGCAGTACTTTCAATTTCTGAAGCACTTGCTAATCATTAATGATTTAAGCCTTACAACATCCCTCCAAGGGAGGTCAGTAGCAAAATACCAGGAGCACAGATGAAGAAACAACAAGAGAAAGATGTTAAATGCTGTGGTAGGGATTGCAAACAGAAAAGGCAGTATTAAAGCAAGAGACCTCTCGCTTCATACAGATACACCAAAGTGGGCAGGTGGTCAAAATGAGGTTGTGTCTATCCCCTCACCACCAATAAAGCTCAATTCTCCAGAAACTTCTTCCTGTCTACACTTTTTTTTTTTGGTCATCTGCTTCATCTTTTTAATGTCTGACATCACCTTTTCATGATGTTAATGTGATTTAGTCCTCGGCTATTTGCAATGCAATCAAATATCCTTGGCTGTCATCTAACATAAGTCAATAAAAAGACCCTCCTTATCTGAAGGAGAAAAAAAAAAACAAAAAACAGAAACATATTAACTATTTCCTTAGCTTGTCCCCATCACATACAATTCTGTCCATTATTTTAAGGATTTCATATCTCCATTGATTTCCATTAATAGATTCCCTGAGACTCAAGTTCGTACCACAAAAATGCTGCCTACTCTCCTAGGGGTTCCATCCCCATGCCCCACATTCCCCCCATGACATAGACACTTTAAAACCCTAAATTAAGAGTCTCAGCTCCAGGACTTGCCTGGTGGTCCAGAGGTTAACATTTTGCCTTCCAATGCAGGTGGTACAGGTTCAATCCCTGGTTGGGAAGCTAAGATCCCATGTGCCTTGGAGTCAAAAAACCAACAAATAAAAACAAAACTGATACTGTAACAAATTCAAAAGGATTTTAAAAATGGTTCACATCAAAAAAAAAAAACAAAAAAAACCTCAGTTCTGATTTCTGGAGATAATTTGCCTAGCTATATCTGCGTAACTTATTTTGATCTGCATGAAAAATGTATTTTGAAAAGGCTGTATGTTCACCATTTTATAAATTATATGACATGCTTCTATTGATTTACATTATAATATAATTGATGTTGTACCTTTAAGGTTAGAGCCATATCAAACTGTCAATCACTCTTAATGCCTTAATTTTAAGTTGATATGCTTTTTCTTCTTCCCTTTGCTCCCCACCTGGCTTAGGAAGTACCTACCAATCAATATCATAGAAGGCTGAAATACAGAGTTTTAGAGGTGGATGGTTTTGTATACTTAAGAAATGTCTTTGTAAAGTGAATAAGCCCTGAATTCATCTTCTAGATTTGTTGCCAACATTTTTCTTAATGGATATTGAAGCCATTATTAAACAGAAAGGTTTTTTGAAGATGCCTTTAGAGCAATATATAACCAATAGTGAAGCCTAGCTATATAAAACTCTCTGGAGATTTCTTATATTCTTTCTTTGGTTGCACCTAAGTACATTTTCTCATGAGGCAGTCTTGGACTCAGCAGAATTATATCATATTAAGGTAATTTACTAGATACTACTATATTACGTTGGTATAGATTAATGGATTTTTTGAATTAGTATTTAATATAGCACAAATTGAGCTTTCCTGGTGGCTCAGCTGGTGAAGAATCTGCCTGCAATGCTGGAGGCCTGAGTTTGATCCCAGGGTTGGGAAGATCCCCTGGAGAAGGGAAAGCCTACCCACTCCAGTATTCTGGCCTGAGGAGTTCCATGGACTATACAGTCCATGGGGTCAAAAAGAGTCAGACACAACTGAGTGACCTTCACTTCACTTCACTTCATAGAATGATGTTGGTGCCTACATGAATAGAACTTGGCTTGAATATTGAGTAAGTAATTTTAAAAACTTAAAATCTACCAAAGAGCCAATCATATAATCAAAATAAGAAAGCAATTTGTTAAAACTTTTCTAACCATTTTATGCCCCAAAGAAAATCTAAATGACCTGAGAATGGAAGTAGGGATGTTTTGCAGGAAGTATTTTGTGCTATGAATGGAGTGGAGAGTCCTTTCTTATATCATTGTAGATTGAAAGAAGTGGTCTCTCCTCAAAAAAGTAAGTAATTAGACCACTATATAAGGAACCTGATGCTGTCAATAACTCAAGAACTTGTATCATTCCAATGATACTAAAATAAGTTTGGCATGTTTCCTGAAAGATACACAGTGATTGTAACTTCATGAAAAATAAAGCTAAAAAAGTTACAGTTTGAAGAAAGTCCATGCGAACCAGAATAGAATAGCAAGCATGGAAGAAAAAAAGTTTGTATGCGGAGGGTGATCAGTCAAACAGAATCTGTAGCTTTCATGCAGCACAGATCCAAGGAGAAAGTCACTGAATTGAAAGGGTGTGAGAAGCCCAAGTCTAGAAAATTGCATCTGTTGTGAGACAAGGATGAGTTTTGGTCTGGAGGAAAGTACCGTGGGTCACTTGGTTCTGTTTCCATGATCTTGTGTTTACCAAGTAATCTTCTGTTGCTAATTCAGGGCTCTGAATCTGGGAAACTCAAGCAGAGTATGGTTGTAGACTCATCAAAATTCAATGTAGCAATGAGAGTCAAGTTTACCCAAAGGGGAGACAAAAAGAAAGGTGGACTAAGGGGAAAAAAGAAAAGCAGACCCTACATATATCCTGGTTATTTTATCAAGACAAAGGGAGCCAATGAGATCAGGCTAGCTTATTTTTCTGTGTAGTTAAAAGACTAGGAAATGTTGGTCAATAATCCACTCATCATTGCATTATTAATAATACACTATATTGAAAAATTAGGGAGGAAGTGCTGTGCTTAGGAGCTCAGTCATTTCTGACTCTTTACCAGGCTCCTGTGTCCATAGGATTCTCCAAGCAAGCATACTGGAGTGGGTTGCCATGCCCTCCTCCAGAGGATCTTCCCAACTCAGGGATCAAACCTAGGTCTCCCACATTGCAGGTGGATTCTTTACTCTCTGAGCCACCAGGGAACCCTGGTAAAGGGAGGGGTTGGAGGGAGTGGGTGTCATTAAATCAGGCCAAATAATCACATGATATGTAGCTGCACTTTTACTGTCAACATTGCCAGCAAAGCTACAAAAAATTATCTTTAGATCAGGATTTAAATATTTTCAATTAATTTTTCTCTGTTCTATAAATCAAAATTAGTTCAAATAGTATCCAATTATAATCATAATATTAGAAACTGACCTGGAAACATGAATTTCACTTGCTGAGGAACCATTACAACAAAACAGCTGTCTCTTGGACTACGCAAATTCACCGATCAGCACAAGATAAGTTAGTAGAGAAACATTTTTCTGAGCTGTGCTCAGGATCCTCCATCATGCTGGGCTTCAAGTGCTGGAAACAACTTAGCAGCCAGCTCTTCCATCTGCCCTACAGTCGGCCAGCAGCCAGCATCCAGGATGAGCAACAGCCTCAGGGGCTTATGACTTACCAGCCAACAAGTAATATATTGTGCTGTTTGGTGCTTTGTCGATTGCTTTCTTAGAGTGAAAACTGCCAAAGCTGCAACCCACCTGCCGATACTTTAATCTCTGCCAAACTGCTTTAAAAACATAACCTGAATATCAGGATATATACAACCCAACACCTCACCTATGGTAGATGAAACTCTATTACCACTGGGTACTGAGTGACTATAACTGTAAAAGGTTTAAAAAGGTATCTGTACATACATATGCATACATATATACATACACATGCTGAGAATACCTCATTTGAGTTTCTAAAAAGAGTGGATATTCCTTACCACAATATCTTTCCTACTAATAACATTTGCTAGAGGCCAATTATAATAGATTAAACAAGCTTATTTGAAGGCGCCAGCAAAGCCAGTGGTTGATATTAACAAGCTTCAGTGACTGCAAAGAGAAATGATGTTCCAAATATACAGAATGTAGCATTCCAAAGTGTATCATCTAAATAGTGAACATAGTGCTTATAAACTGTAAAATTAGAATCATTGCTTTAAAATGAACCATAATGCTTGTGTTTACCATCGGAGCTTGACAGAAAGTGCGGGGAGACAGCGTGTGTGTGCTTCCTCACTCATTCGCGCCCGAATCTCTGCGAGCCCGTAGACTGCAGCATGCCAGGCTCCTCTGTCCATGGGACTCTCCAGGCAAGAAGACTGGAGTGGGTTGCCCTGTCTTCCTTCAGGGGTTCTTCCCGATCCAAGGATAGAACCCAGGTCTCCCACATTGCAGGTGGCTTCTTTACCATCTGAGCCACCGGGGAAGACCCGGGGAGACAGCATAACTTGAATAATATACCATTTGGCACAGTAATTACAAACTGAAATTTTGGAAGCTATCCCTCTGTGTTCATAATACAGAGTCTATCACGTACTTTATAGAAACTGTTAGAAGTCTTTTAGACTTCAGACAAATTAACTTAAACTCTCTGTGCCTCCAGTTTCCTTGCTTGCAAAATGGAGATGATAATGACATCTTATGGCGTTATTCTGAGAATTAAATGAAATAACAAAGTTCCTAGCACCCGTTAAGACTTTGGTAAGTCTTCGATAAGTCTTCTTGCTATTACTACCTTGAGCTTAGGTTGTGGGTTCTCATAAGCTCCTCTATCCTCATAGATAATCAGATCCAAAGAGGAAAACAAAACAAAAACAAAAAAACCTGGGCCTTTTGCAAAGGACTGTTGGTGAGTCAACCATGGCAGGCAGAGTGCTTTGAAGTGATGGCTTCAGATACAGAGGCAGCAGGAGACCTCAAAAGATTTGACTGGCCCCTTCGGGAAAGAAACTCATTGGCATACAAAGGAAAAACATGCGTGAAAAGCTGGATGAGAAACTTTGACTGAATAAACACAGTATAAGGTGTTTTTAAGCAATGTCTTATAAGTCATAAATGGTAGAATCAAAACTATATTGCCATATGATGCTTAACTGGGTTTTGTGTCTACACGTAGAGGAAAGAGAGGAAAGAGGCAGATAGGGAGAAATCAATGGTCCTGGGATGGATTTCTAAGCTAATCTGAGAGCAAAAGTGTTCTTAGTCTATTTTCTAAAGTACTTCAAAGCCACTGAAGGGTCTTCAATATTATATAAAGGCTTTAGTACCTCCTGAGTTCAACATTGAAAGAGATGGTTGAGGGGATACAATTTTGGGTCAAAAATGTTATGGATGTTTAACAATAAGAAACAAGTGAAGAAACTAAAGACAATGATGGAGGAAAACACAGCTGTGTTCAAACATAATCCTCCTACTCAAGGCAATAGCTCTGTATAATCTCTTAAGTTCTCTCAAAGTAGTTCAATAAATACTTAGGTAAAAAGAAAAACAAGCCCATATATGTATACACATACACACACACACACTCGTACACACACCACCACCACCACCACCACCACCACTGTATGTTGGGAGGTTATCAGAGTCAAAAGATCTGTTGAAAATCAGCTTTTGAAAGGCAGTAGTGCTAAGGCTAAAAGGAAAAATTGAACATGCAAAAGAGAGAGGGCCAAGCTGGAAGAGAGTTGCCAGCCTGAAAGTTGATCCTGCAGGGACTCAGAGCTGGGCAGCGCCAACAAGAGTGCACACAGGTAAAGGTTTACTTTGAAAAAGTGTGACTATCAAAATATTGCTGAATTCTTCCCAGGCTTTCTAAGAAGAAAAATATATAAATATAGCAAGGGGATAGAAGACAGCTTAGAGGAAGCTCTGTTAAAAAAAAAAAAAATCTGGGACTTCCCTAGTGGTTGAAAATCTGTGCTTCTACTTAAGGAAGCATGGGTTTGATCCCTGGTCAGAAAACATAGATGTCAGATGCTGTACTGTATGGAGATTAATAAAATAAAACTGTCCTGTGCCATATAAGGGTGACCCAGAAAGAGATGACAGAGGAAGGCAGAAGATGGGTCAAACAGGTAACATAAAACCACCTAATCTGCATGGAGGTCAAACCAGTCCATCCTAAAGGAAATCAGTCCTGAGTATTCATTGAAAGGACTGATGCTAAAGCTGAAACTCCAATATTCTGGCCACCTGATGCGAAGAACTGACTCACTGAAAAAGACCTTGATGCTGCAAAAAAACTGAAGGCAGGAGGAGAAGGGATGACAGAGGGTGAGATGGTTGGATGGCATCACCGATGCAATGGACATGAGTTGTGCAAGCTCCGGGAGTTAGTGATGGACAGGGAAGCCTGGGTGTGCTGCAGTCCATGGGGTCTCAGAGAGATGGACACAACTGAGTGACTGAACTAAACTTAATCTTTGTGAAAAGCCTTAAAAAGGCAACATATTTACATCAAACCTCATTTATCAACTCTGGTTAAAGCTATAGGTAGTCCTAGTGTATAATTTCCTCTTAGGTAAACCCAAACTGTCTTCTTAGTCTAAAATATCCTTACTATCAGATTCTAATCAAACAGTGAATCAAAAATAAATTATTTTTTGTTACTATGCTTAAGTCTTTCCTGGTGGTAAAGAATCTGCCTGCAATGCAGGAGACCTGGCTTTGATCAGTGGGTTAGGAAGATCCCCTGGAGAAGGGAATGGCTATTCACTCCAGTATTCCTGCCTGGAGAATTCCTTGGATAGAGGAGTCTGGCAAGCTACAGTCTATAGGGTCACAAGAGTCAGACACCACTGAGCAACCAACACTAACCCTTACTATGCTCCATGCAGCGGCACTAGAATGGGTGGGGGAAGGGCAGAGAGTTACAATAACATGGGAGGCAGGGGCCTAGGTCCTCAAACTGTAATCTAGGTATAGAGGCAAGATGTAAACACTTAAATAAACAAGGTCACATTTACTTTTACAGAAAAAAGATGTTCAATTAGTGTTCACTGAGTGCAAGAAAATAATTGGATCTTGGGTCTTTTTTGGCCTGGATGTGTCTGAGAAGTTGTGAAGAAGGGGCCATTTTCAGCTGGGTCAGGGTGAGGGTGGGGTTCAGGCAAGTGGAGATATTAAAAAAAGGCATCCTAACATTAAGAAAAAGAAGATCATGGCATCCAATCCCATCACTTCATGGGAAATAGATGGGGAAACAGTAGAAACAGTGTCAGACTTTATTTTTGGGGGCTCCAAAATCACTGCAGATGGTGATTGCAGCCATGAAATTAGAAGACGCTTACTCCTTGGAAGAAAAGTTATGACCAACCTAGATAGTATATTCAAAAGCAGAAACATTATTTTGCCAACTAAGGTCCATCTAGTCAAGGCTATGGTTTTTCCCGTGGTCATGTATAGATATGAAAGTTGGACTGTGAAGAAAGCTGAGTGCTGAAGAATTGATGCTTTTGAACTGTGGTGTTGGAGAAGACTCTTGAGAGTCCCTTGGACTACAAGGAGATCCAACCAGTCCATTCAGAAGGGTATCAGCCCTGGGATTTCTTTGGAAGGAATGATGCTAAAGCTGAAACTCCAGTACTTTGGCCACCTCATGCGAAGAGCTGACTCACTGGAAAAGACTCTGATGCTGGGAGGGATTGGGGGCAGGGGGAGAAGGGGAAGACAGAGGATGAGATGGCTGGATGGCATCATGGACTCGATGGACGTGAGTCTGAGGGAACTCCGGGAGCTGGTGATGGGCAGGGAGGCCTGGCGTGCTGCCATTCATGGGGTTGCAAAGAGTCAGACACGACTAAGCGACTGAACTGAACTGAACTGATATGATGAGAACACAGTGAGCAAAGACCTGGAGCCTGGAAAGTGCAAGAAAAATTCTAGGAAATGCAGATAAACTAGTTGGGCAGGAAGAGTGTTAGGCAGAGGGGACCAGTGTCCAAGATCTGATCTGTTCTATCCACAGTCTGTCCTGGCTTCACATCAACAAACATTTGTGCTGGTGACTGACTCAAGAACCTCATTTCAACTCCATGATTTTTTTTTAATGTTACTTTTGCTACAGAAGGAACATTTGAGAGAAAGGAGTCCATTGACATTCTTTAAGAGAACTATGATACAGAACATCCATATTCCCTTCCAGTGACTTGTCTGGTGAGCCTTAGTAGGGCCACAATTTGGTATATAGATTTAAAAACACAGAACTCAAAACAGCAAGGTATATACCTTTCTTTAGCAGGAATAGAAAGAAAAATCACACTAGCAGAACGAAAAGCCTACCAATAGCTTAACAATGGGAAGACAATACTGCTTCTAGAAAGGAGGTATGAAACTCCTGATATGTAACATACGATAAGAAAATGAACTTAGTTTGCCCAAGAAAACCATGTGTATATAATGTTGCCTTTTTGATTGAGAAATAACAATAAGGGCCTTTGAAGAACTTAGTCTCTTTGTAGAGAGAATAAAGAGCAATAGCTACTCCTATTGAGTTGCTCAAAAAGTCCATTGGGGTTTTTCAGTCACATCTATGGAAAAACATAAACTAACTTTTCTGGTCAACTCAGCCTCGAAGCTATGAAGATTCAAGGGCTTCACAGACTCCTGAACAACATCTTGGTGGTTGGTGACTGGCTAGTCACTTCCCTGCCAGGGTCCAGCATTGTTTTCCAATCAGAGGTTGGAGAAGACCAGAATCCTTCCTCAGTCTTACACACAACAAACTAGATCTGGGAAACAATCCAGTCCTGACTTTGGTCACCATGATTGCGCTGCAGTCTGTGACCACAGAGGGCCTGCCCACCTTTAGAAATCTACAACACAGGTGGCCTTCTGTGACTCTGGTCAGGAAAGGTGGGGGCTCTCCGAATGCAGCCTAGGACACACTGGAATCCACTGCTGCTCCAGATCCCTTGGTACAAGAGACAGTAAATTTCCTTACTGTTTCAGGCTGAATGTCCTTTTACCTGCAGTCAGAAGTTGAAAACGTTTCTAATCAGGATTTGAACACTGATTATGAAAACTGGATTTGCTAAGCTTTATTTACAAATTAATAAACTGAATGCTAAACACATTGCAATAATGTTTTTTATATCAGTCAGTTCAGTTGCTCAGTCATGTCTGACTCTTTGTGACCCCATGAATCGTAGCACACCTGGCCTCCCTGTCCATCACCAACTCCCAGAGTCCACCCAAACCCATGTCCATTGAGTTGGTGATGCCATCCAACCATCTTATCTTCTGTCGCCCCCTTCTCCTCCTGCCCTCAATCTTTCCCAGCATCAGGGTCTTTTCCAATGAGTCAGCTCTTCGCATCAGGTGGCCAATAACCCTCTTAAAAAACAAACAAACAAACAAACAAACAAAAACCTCCTTCCTTTCCAGTTTCTCCCTATTTCCTTCAGAAACCACAACTTCTTTTTGCAGGGAAAACCAAAGAAAACGGTTAGCATAGGACCCTCTTCTACTGTCTCCCCAAAATGTATCTAAATTTATACCTACGCTTCCCTCTGACCAATTCAGGCAGTGATGAAGTGTTCCTTCTTACCTTGGGGCTCCTCAGTCCATCTGGTCACAGCCTCAACCATCCCACTCCCTCCAGGACCTTATTCCATCAGTCCCTGGCTCTCCTTCTATACACTCAACCTTGCCTTTTGCTACTAAAGGGGTGGACTCTTCAGCATAAACTCAAATACCAGGCCTCTTAACCTTAAAATATAATAATTAACAAATGTCTACACATTTTAAATCCCAGATACCACTCAAATCATCACCTTGTTTCTTATTTTCACTCGCAGCTGAACCTTTTCTCCTCCTACTAATTTCTAACACTTTGTAGTGTGGCTTCTGCCCTGTTTCACCACAAGATCTGCTCTCCCAGCCCCAAGGTCACTAATGGCCTCATTGCTGGAATACTTAATGGACACACTTCCATCCTTATCTTGTTTCTTCACAGTTGACGCTGTACACTGCATCTTCCTGCTTGAAGCTGTTTTGTTTTGGATTCTTTTTTCTTTCTTTCTTTCTTTTTTTTTTTGCTTCAAGGACACTATACTTTCTTTATTCTTTTCCCTCACATGGCTGGCCCTTTGCAGTTTCATTCACTGGTCCTTTCACACTCCCCTAAAATTCTGCTGTGTCCCAGGGCTCCACTGTTAGCCAACATCTGCTTTTCTATGTGCTTTATGGGTTAACTTACCCAGTTCTATGGGGTGTCTATTTCCTGCATCTTTATAACTTCCAAATCCAAGGCTTCCTCCAGCCTTGCCTGCCTGCCTTCCCTGACTCCCTATTCTGTACCTGTTTGTACATCTTGGGATCAGCAGTGGCCACTTTCATCAACATCACCTTATCTTCCTTAAGTCTCACGAGGGAGGGTGAGATATGGGAGCTCAGTCACTTTCAGATAGCTCTGCAAGGAATGATTTCACTTTTCATGACTGGACAGTTAGAGAGAAAACCAAGGGGCTTCCTTGGTGGTCCAGTGGTTAAGACTCTGTGCTGCCAATGAAGGGGGAAAGGGTTCAATCTCTGGTCAGGGGACTAAGGTCTCATGTGGCATGGCCAAAAGATTTAAAAAAAATTTTTTTTCCTTAAATACACACAAAAAAATAACACAATTTCTATTTCTCAAGCCCTTGTATTAAACACACTGGAATTCACCCAGTTCTATCAGGCTGTCTTACAGATAACCTGGGATCACCAAGATAACCTGAGATCTCATAAAATTACTGAGCTCACTAAGCATGTTACCAGCATCACAGATTCCTACCCACCTCGTCCTCATTACCTGGCTACTTACAAACAGTCTATGGTTCTCAGACTATGAACATAGCCAAATGTCAACATTGGTTAGAGTTCACAGTGACACTGGAAATAGTGGCAGACTATTTTCTTGGGCTCCAAAATCTCTGCAGATGGTGACTGCAGCCATGAAATTAAAAGATATTTGCTCCTTGAGAGAAAGGAGCATATCCAGGCAACAATCTATGACAAACCTAGACAGCATACTAAAAACCAGAGGCATTACTTTGCCAACAAAGGTCCATCTATTCAAAGCTATGGTTTCTTCAGTGGTCATGTGTGGATGTGAGAGTCAGACCATAAAGAAAACTGAGTGCTGAAGAATTGATGCTTTTCAACTGTGGTGTTGCAGGACTCTTGAGAGTCCCTTGCACTGGAAGGAGATCAAACCAGTCAATCCTAAAGGAAATCATTCCTGAATATTCATTGGAAAACTGAACTGAAGATGAAGCTCCAATACATTGACCACCTGATGCAAACAACTGACTCACTGGAAAAGACCTTGATGCTGGGAAAGATTGAAGGCAGGAGGGAAAGGGGACAACAGAGGATGAGATGGTTGGATGGCATCACCGACTCAATGGACATTAGTTTGAGCAAGCTCTGGAGCTGGTGATGGACAGGGAAGCCTGGCGTGCTGCAGTCCATGGGATTGCAAAGAGTTGGGCATGCCTGAAAGACCAAACTGAACTGCAACAAGAACACGCAACACAATAGGAGAAGGTTCCAAAGATCAGAAAATGGTTCACATAGCAGTCATCTTTCTTAAGAGTTTTCCAATAAGACTAGTTTTGCCTGTCAGAGGAGCAAAGATTTAAACATCATAAAATCAACTCTCAAGACACTTAACATCCATTTTATACTTAGAGAAGATTTCAACCAGCTACAAGTGTATAATTTTAAAATTCAGCTTATTCAGCAGTGTGAATATGGAGAAGGTAATTGCATGTCACCAATTTAGAACCATCAATCGGAAGAGAAGTTATCCAAGATCCCTCATGGTATTTAGGATAAGGCTAAATAGAAGGAAATGTCTTTTATAAATATGTGAAGAAAAGGGGCTAGGGTTATTTCTATGCACTGTTTATATTTAGTTGCCCCTGTTAGTCTAAAACTACACCATTGTTGCTATTTGTGGCTTAAATACAACCTACAATAAGGAAATGAACAAACCATACCTCTAAAATGTCCAGCTAAAGTCAACTTTGAAAACTTTCCAACAGAGGCTCTTCTGAAGAGACAGCATTGACTTTGTGTTGCCTGGATAGCCATTTTAAAAATAAATCTACCATCTGAAAGAACTCAGACCTAATGGTACCCTACTTGATTCTCACTGGAAGTGAAGTAGCTGATTCCCTCTTCTGTGAACTGAACTCAGATGGGACTTTAAGCAAACATAATTTTAAATGACACTTGCTATTAAAATGTTATTCTGTGTGAAAAGCAAGGCTTTGAGACTGAATATATGAATAGACATTTTCGTGCCTTCCATTCATTTCTCTAAATTTCCAAAACAAGTTTGCAATAGCCAAGAAGAACAGTGCTCGGGGACCACCTCTAGCAGTACAACAAAGGTAGTTCACTCTTCCATCTCACTCAATCCTGGCTCTCGGATGCAATTAACTCTAATTGCAATGGCAGCCAGTCTGATGGAGACTCTGGGCTGTTAGGGATGAGCTGAAACCACTCATTTCCCTGAAGACCATGGACCTTCAGGGGGTAATGACTTTGTGTCATTATATTCAGAACCAAAATTCAGCTGAGAGACTAGAGGTTAACAGTTCTATTTCCCATTACCCAGCAGCTCTGGCTGGTAGTTCCTATTCATGTTGTGATAGCCTCTAATAAGTTTCTCATCAGATCTTACTACTTCAAGCTTAAAAGACTCTCTCTTTAGTGAGAAACAGCATTTTTTTTTTAGGAAAATAAATTTTAGAAATGTTTTTAAAAATAGGAAAAGTGCATAAGACAAGGCTTAAAGATGGCATAGCACTTTTTGATGTATTTAAGTGAGAAAAAGAAAAACATAAATACATGTCAGCTCAAGCAAGAAAAACCAAAATAAACTTTTTAGTTTTTCCTACTCTATTACAGTAGCTAGAAAGACTGTAAATTTTTTCCTTTGCATTTCTTCATATAATCATCCTTCTTACAATAGTATTATGGAAAGCAGAGGCATAAACATATTGTTCATTTAAAACAAAGCATTCAGTTATAGTTCAGGGATTACTATGGAAAGTTGTTAAACAGATCCCTGGGGCAATGGAAACTAGATTTTTTTGTTGTTTTTCTTGGTTCCCATCAGACTCATTTCCAAACCCTGTGGGGTTTTATCAAGCTGGGTTTCAAGTGTCCTGATCCTTTCAGACTCCAATTAACTTGTGCTGTTATGTTAGTTTTAATTCAGGCTTGTGTTGCTCATCTCCAGTGAGAAGAAAACCAACATAAGAAATGAAGTTAAGCAAAGTGCTGGCTGGGAATTTGTTAAAAAAAAAAAAAAAGAAAGAAAGAAAAAGAAGAAGAAAAAAAGTGGTTCCCAAGAGAGGGAACAAACATTCTAAGCTACTTTGACTATTACAAACAGAATCTCTGATAACCTCCCAGTGTCTGGTCTAAGGGGTGACAACAGAGATGGACACCGACCCAATGGCTCTGACATAAGCTGAGCCGTGCTTGGCAGGCCTGCGAGCAGCAAACAGGTTTGTACAGCACACAGCCAGGAATGAGGGGGCAGTCAGAAGGGCTGCCCGCTTCCCATTTTCCACCTTGCATTCACATCTCTCTGGTTCATTCCTATCAAGCCAACTCTGAAGCTGTTGAAAGAGGATTGGCTATTGCTCCCGTCAGCCTCCTGGCAGCCCTCAACCACATCCAGCTTGATTTAAACCAGTGACTGGCTTCAAAAGAGAAAGCCAGCAGGAAAAGAGAAAGAAAAGAGAAGAAAGAAACAGACAGCATGCAGACAATAGGTAGGCAACTCCTAAGTTTCACATAAGAGCTACTGGTTCCATATCAGCAAGCCAAGCAGGCAATTTTTAAAGGGAACCTAGACTTGAGTCAATCACGAGTAATAATCTTTGAAAAGGGTGACTACAACATATGCTTTAACAAGGAACAGACTAAACAATGTGGCCTGTATGTCTTCTTTAATGTTTATTACATTCTTTTTGTAGAAATCCCATAACAGTAAAAAAATTTTTTTGCATGCAAGTTTATATTACATCATCCTCATGCATACAAATGCTCTTATAATGGCAAGGATAATATTAATGTTTACTGTGACCACATACTTGGTATTGTACTAAGCACTTTACTTGTCTTATCTCAGTTTATTTTCACAACAACCCTACAAGAAAGGTCCCCCTAAGATGTTTATTTGTGAAATACCACACAAACCTCTCATTTAACTGATGAGAAAACGGAAGATAATTTGCTTGAGGTCACATAGCCAGTAAGTGGTGGGAGCTGGGACTCAAACCTAGGATTTCTGGCCCCAAAGCCATTTTCTTAGAGCAATCACTCTGAGAGCAAATCTCAAGATCCAATTCACGTGAGCCTCTGATTTCTCGGTCAGTTTAATGAGGATACTGGATTATACTATCTTCTAGTTCTGAAATGATCTGTTAAAGCCCTGCTAACTTAGCAGGAAAAACGAGTGTTCTGGAGCCCTTTTCCATCAGCCTGCAGGAAATCTTGTAAGGCACAGCTTTGATCTCCATTCAGTAAATAAGAATAAGAGTCCAAGATCTACAACCAGAAATCAGTCTCTCGGTGTGAACTCCAGATATGCTTGGAAATAAGTGTTTCCAAGCATTCTTCCTGTATGTGAGGAATCTAAGAAAGTCTATTCTCCTAACTCAAAAAAAAAAAAAAAAAGAACCCCTCCATGGATGCTATTCATCAGCTACAAGACTTTCTTTTGTACATTTCATATCAAATTCCTCATCAGTCCAGTTCAGTCACTCAGTCGTGTCCGAATCTTTGCGACCTCATGAATTGCAGCACGCCAGGCCTCCCTGGCCATCACCAAGTCCCAGAGTTTACTCAAACTCATGTTCATCGAGTCGGCAATGCCATCCAGCCATCTCATCCTCTGTCATCCCCTTCTCCTGCCCCCAATCCCTCCCAGCATCAGAGTCTTTTCCAATGAGTAAACTCTTTGCATGAGGTGGCCTAAGTATTGGAGTTTCAGCTTTATCATCAGTCCTTCCAATGAACAACCAGGACTGATCTCCTTTAGAATGGACTGGTTGGATCTCCTTGCAGTCCAAGGGACTCTCAAGAGTCTTCTCCAACACCACACTTCAAAAGCATCAATTCTTCAGCACTCAGCTTTCTTCACAGTCCAACTCTCACATCCATACATGACCACTGGAAAAATCATATCCTTGACTAGACGGACCTTAGTGGGCAAAGTAATGTCTCTGCTTTTGAATATGCTATCCAGGTTGGTCATAATTTTCCTTCCAAGGAGTAAGCGTCTTAATTTCATGGCTGCAGTCACCATCTACGTGACTTGGGAGCCCCAAAATATAAAGTGTAACACTGTTTCCACTGTTTCTCCATCTATTTCCCATGAAGTGATGGGACGAGATGCCATGATCTTCATTTTCTGAATACTGAGCTTTAAGCCAACTTTTTAACTCTCCTCTTTCCCTTTCATCAAGAGGCTCTTTATTTCTTCTTCACTTTCTGCCATAAGAGTGGTATTATTTGCATATTTGAGGTTATTGATATTTCTCCCGGCAATCTTGATTCTAGCTTGTGCTTCCTCCTGCCCAGCGTTTCTCATAATGTACACTGCATATAAGTTAAATAAGCAGGGAGACAATACACAGCCTTCACGGATCCTTTTCCTCTTTGGAACCAGTCTGTTATTCCATATCCAGGTCTAACTGTTGCTTCCTGACCTGCATATAGGTTTCTCAAGAGGCAGGTCAGGTGGTCTGGTATTCCCATCTCTTTCAGAATTTCCCACAGTTTATTGTGATCCACACAGTCAAAGGCTTTGCCATAGTCAATAAAGCAGAAATAGATGTTTTTCTGGAACTGTCTTGCTTTTTCCATGATCCAGTGGATGTTGCCAATTTGATCTCTGATTCCTCTGCCTTTTCTAAAACCAGCTTAAACATCTGGAAGTTCACGGTTCACGTATTGCTGAAGCCTGGCTTGGAGATTTTTGGCATTACTTTACTAGCATGTGAGATGGGTGCAATTGTGTGGTAGTTGAGCATTCTTTGGCATTGCCTTTCTTTGGGATTGGAATGAATATTGACCTTTTCCAGTCCTGTGGCCACTGCTGAGTGTTCCAAATTTGCTGGCATACTGAGTGCAGCATGTTCACAGCATCATCTTTCAGGATTTGAAACAGCTCAACTGGAATTCCATCATCTCCACTAGCTTTCTTCGTAGTGATGCTTTCTAAGGCCCACTTGACTTCACATTCCAGGATGTCTGGCTCTAGATGAGTGATCACACCATCATGATTATCTGAGTCACGAAGATCATGGCATCTGATCTCATCACTTCATGGGAAACAGATGGGGAAACAGTGGAAACAGTGTCAGACTTTATTTTTCTGGGCTCCAGAATCACTGCAGATTGTGACTGCAGCCATGAAATTAAAAGACGCTTACTCCTTGAAAGAAAAGTTATGACCAATTTAGATAGCATATTCAAAAGCAGAGACATTACTTTGCCCACTAAGGTCCGTCTAGTCAA